>QANY01003744.1:226458-273097 GCA_003255025.1 Datisca glomerata | reverse complement strand
AAAGATGGACCCTATCAAGTATATCTTTGAAAAGCCACCACTTTCTGGACGGATTGATAAATGGCAAATGTTACTCACAGAATATGATATTGTCTATGTCACGAGGAAGTCAATAAAAGGAAGCGTACTTGCTGATTATCTGGCGGATCAACCAATGCAAGATTATGAGCCTATGAAGTTTGATTTCCCTGATGAGAGCATTTCAGTCATATTCAAAAATGAAGAAGAATCTGCAGACCCAGAATTGTGGACAATGCTATTTGATGGAGCATCTAATGATGTAGGACATGAAATTGGGGCAATCCTCATATCACCTAAAGGAATTTTTTTTCCATTCAAGGCAAAACTATGCTTTGACTGTACAAATAATGTGGCAGAATATGAGGCATGTTCCATGGGAATTCAAGCAGCTTGTGATATGAAGATAAAGAAGCTTCGAGTGTACGGAGATTCGCTATTGGTGATACGACAATTGAACGGAGAATGGGAAGCTGGAGACTCTAAGCTAATACCTTATAAAAAACATGTCACTAAGTTAAGTCGAACTTTTGAAGTGATCTCATTTGACCATATACCCAGAGAGAATAATCAAATCGCAGATGCGCTGGCAACTCTAGCGTCCATGTTTGCTGCAGACTTTAAGGAAAAAGTTCAACCCATGAAAATTGAGAGGTGAGATTTTCCTGCTCACTGTATGAGCATTGAAGAAGAGCCAGACACAAGACCTTGGTATTACGACCTCAAACAGTATATAAAGAATGGAGAATATCCATCCAAGGCTTCTGAGAATGATAAATGCACTCTTAGAAGATTGTCCATGGGTTTCTTCTTGAATGGTGAAATACTCTACAAAAGAAACCATGATATGGTGCTCTTAAGATGTGTTGATGCGAAGGAAGCGAATCAAATCATAGAGGAGATTCATGAAGGAATTTGTGGAGTTCATGCTAATGGATATATGATGGCCAAACAAATCTTGAGAGCAAGATATTATTGGTTAACTCTAGAATCTGACTGCATCAAGTACGCCAGGAGATGTCATAAATGTCAAATTTATGCGGATAAAATTCACGTACCCACATCCCCTTTACATGTAATGGCCGCGCCTTGGCCATTCTCTATGTGGGGCATAGACGTCATTGGTCTCATCACACCCAAAGCCTCTAACGGGCATCGCTTCATTTTGGTATCTATAGATTATTTTACCAAATGGGTGGAGGCAAGTTCTTATTCAAGTGTAACCAGGAGTGCGGTTGTTAAGTTTATTAAAAAGGAGATAATATGGTCTACCTGGAAGGATCATCACAGATAATGGTACAAATTTAAATAACAAGATGATGAAAGAATTATGAGAGCAATTCAAAATTAAGCACCATAATTCGTCTCCTTATCGTCTGAAAATGAACGGAGCAGTGGAAGCAGCCAATAAGAACATAAAAAGGATCATAGAGAAGATGACGGAGGTTTATAAAGATTGGCATGAGATGCTCCCGTTTACACTACATAGGTACCGCACATCAGTCCGAACATCAACTGGGGCAACGCCATTCTCTTTGGTATATGGCATGGAAGCAGTCCTTCCAATTGAGGTGGAAATTCCCTCCCTCAGAGTCTTAATGGAGGTGAAATTAGAAGAAGCAAAGTGGGTACAGACACGACATGAGCAATTAAATTTCATCGAGGAAAAAAGATTGACTGCATTATGTAGAGGGCAATTATACCAAAGAAAAATGATGCACGCATATGATAAAAAATTACGTCCCCGATGTTTCCGAGAAGGAGACTTGGTGTTAAAAAAGATACTCTCATATCAAAAGGATCGCCGAGGGAAGTGGACCCCAAATTATGAGGGACCTTTCATTGTCAAGAAGGCTTTCTCAGGAGGAGCTCTCATGCTAACAAACATGGATGGAGATGATTTACCGCACACGGTTAATTCTGATGCAGTCAAGAAGTACTTCGTTTGACCACTCTAAGTATGGGAAAATGAAGTTAAAAAAATGCTAAAGCTTGTCTCGAATACTGGAGAAATTCTTCTTACATTTTTTTTCTTCTCTTTTCTTTTTCCAAACCATCGTTTGTAAACACTGTTCATCATCAATGAAGAGCCTTTTTTTCTTCTTTCTTTCCCAGTTGACAAATACATATACTTCATCTTCTCTTTATTTCCATTATTTCTTATTCCTCTCAGTTCTAAGATATCATTAATTACTCTTGAAATACTTCTCTACAATCCCTATTACGCAACATGATGCATGTATGCAAAAAAGAAAGATGAAGTCAAAAGTGATACAATGGGAAAGAAAAGAAATGTTTAAAGAGCGTAGAACATATATACATGAACAAAATTAATCAGATATCATAATTAAGCAGAATCTATATTTCTATCAAACATTGGTCATGAGATGGGCTTTAAAAACAAAATGCATGTGTGGTTGGGCTCTCAAATCTCTTAATAGGCTCTCAGGTTGTCCTCGCTATTATCTGAACGGAGTAACAGAGACCTCCAAACAGTATCCCGAAAGGGTCGATCTGAGTGAGAACTTTCGTGAGCCTGCACGGGAACCGTAGTTCCACGAAGGTATTCCACTACTCATTCTCACTAATCCTAAAGGGAAAGCTCGGGTACAGAGCTAATGTATATGTGTGAAATTAGAAATTATGTAAAGAAATATACTTCGTAAAAAAAGGAATGATGTACAATTACAGGCATGAATTATAAAAAAAACAATGAAATAAATAAACAAACAAACAACCATACAAAAAGATAGCGTATGATGAAATTTTGACTTGACTCTCTATTGATCTGAAAATGGTTAGACCAATTGTTAGCCCCCAGTGGAGTCGCCAAGTTGTCACAACGTGCATGCGACGCGGAGCGGCGATTGAAAAATCAATTTTTGAAAAAAAAAAATTCAGAGTCGCCACCAATCATTTTAAGGCGTGATTGGTCACCAAATTTTAAAATCAAATATTTTGGTCTGTGAAAATTTAAAGTTGGTTCAGGAGTCATTTGTGTGTAGGGAAGGTATTAGCACCCCACAATGTCCATTATGAAAAATGGTTACCAAATTTAATCAAATACTATCCAAATTTTTTTTTTTAAATAATATTATAGAAATTCAATTTTGAATGTCTCATTTAGTACATTTTGTATCATAAAAATGAGTAAATAAATATCCTTCAATGGGTGGTACAAAGACCATTAAAAAATTATTATTTTTTTAATCAAAGCGTTATTGGAGTTACTCTCGGTATCCTAAAAATACTACTCACCTCGGTTGTTCGAGAAATTTGGTATTCCAAAAATTCTAAAGTCCGTCATCGGATTTTTTTAGTGAAAACTAAACAAAGAAATTAACAAAATTTAAATTAAATTGTTATGGTTTTAATTGACGAGCGTCAATTCTGATGATAAAAGAATAAAATAATAATCATATGCAACCATGACATATGACAATAATATATATATAAATAAGAAGATATATAAACTATAAATATGTATGATAAATTTAAAAAAAGATATGTAGAGTGAAAATAATGAAACAAGACGTGAAATAATTAAAAATAAATTAAAACAAACCAATAATATCTACTGAAAAATAGAAAAATAAACAAACACAAAAAGACCAAAATAAAATGTGAAAAACAAAAAAAAAGCTGAAAAAAATAAAAATTAAAGCACAAAAACAAATTTTACAAAGGGTGACGTCACCCTTTGATTTTTTTTAATTTTCATTTTTTAACATATATATGTATATATAATTATTTAATAAATAAATTAATAATAAATTTTTATGTGTAAAATAAATTAATCTATGAAAAAATGCTTAATTTCATACATAATTAGCACGAGCGTGCTTTTGTTTTATTCTTCACCCAGTGCTAATAAAATAGAAAAAAAATAATCATGAATGGTAACTAATTTAAACAAGTGTCTAAAAATAAATAAATAAATAATTTTGTTTGGCATATAAATATACCATTTTTTTGGACCACTTAGTTCACTAATTACCATTTTTCCTTTCTTCCTTCATTACTAGGAATGATCATGGATGGTAACTAGTTTAAACAAGTGTCACTAAAGATAATCCATAAAACTTTCAAAATAAAATAATTTTTGTTTGGGATATAAATATACCATTTTTTTTATTTTGGACCACTTAGTTCACTAATTATCATTTTTCCTTCCTTCCTTCATTGCTAGGAATGATTATGGATGGTAACTAGTTCAAATAAGTGTCACAAAAATGATGGTCAAAAATTAAAAAGAAGAGAAGACTTGTAAGAACATAAAAAAATCAAAGCTTAAATATTTGCATAATCTTGTATAGAGGTTTTACTCTTTATTTTATGCATTTTTATGTATGGGAAATTATCATAATTGATCTTTTCATCAAATGTACACTTTTAACCCATTAAATGGTTGATTCACATTGAGTTAATTTTACACCCCTCAAAATTTTATCCTCATTCTCATTGATTGAGCTGAAGACAAAAAAAATCTCATTATTAAACTTGTAGAGAAATAAATAATATATGAAAATAAAACTTAAGATTAAGAGTAGGAGAAATGATAAAGAATGAGCAAATAAACTTATATATGGAAAATGAAACAAATAAATATCAAATACATGAGTATGAAGAAGAGAGTTGATTAATTGAAATGAACAAGATATATTGTAAGCTAAAATGCAAGAGATTTGAACTACCTTAATAAAAAGAAAATGAGAAGATGGAAGATGAATAGAAATGAAAACTCTCATTCTTTCACTTTTTCACTATTTTCTCAAAATCTCTCTTTCTCTCTCTAAAATCACTTCTCTTCCTCACTCTCCAAATCTCTCATTTCAAGTAAAGATCTCCTCTCTATTTATAGGTAAACTTAGGGCTTCACTTTTTTAATTTTAGTCTTTTTGTTCCTTTTTTTATTTTTAGTCATTGAACAAATTTTCTTATTTTTTAGGCATTGGGCTATTTTTCAAATAATACACATAGTCTTAGACTAGTATATGGGCAAAAAATAAAATTTATATTTTTAAAGTATTGGACCGGACAAAATACGGTATCTACACATAATGCTATAAAATACAAAAGATTATAAATTATTAACAAAAGATAATTAATGAATAGAATTATAAATGAATTAAATACAAAAAATTAATTTTATATTATATTTAGTGTGTCTTAAAGGGTACAAATGAAAATAAAAAATTTCTCTCCATTAAGCTCACTTTAACATAGTAGAGATGAGATATATTTATAAAAAACTTAAAATGTCCATTAAATTTTTATGGGTCCGATCTTATCTATGTCTATACTATATATAAAAGCGTAGAAATTGTAATACTACCCATAATTATTTTTTAAATTTCTTACATTATCCTTACAATGCATTTATTGTCTCAATTATTCATATAAAAAAGTTTTTTAAGTACTATATATAAAAGTGTAGAAGTTGGTGAAAAGTTTTCAGACAATAATATTCATAATTATTTTTAAAACTTTCTACATTATCATTACAGTGAATTTAGTAGAAGTTGGAGAAACATTTTTAGTTAATATTACCCCTAATTATTTTTTAAATTTTCTACATTATCCTTATAATATATTTAGTACCCCAATTGTTCATATAAGGAAGTTTTTTAAGTACTATATATAAAAATGTAGAACATTGAGAAATATTTTTAGACAATATTATCCCTAATTAGTTTTTAAATTTCCAACATTACTATTACAATGTATTTAGTAGAAGCTGGTGAAGCATTTTTAGATAATACTACCTCTAATTATTTTTTAAATTTCCTACATTATCTTTACAATGTATTTATTATCTCAATTATTCATATAAATTTTTTTAAGGTACTGTATATAAAAGTGTAGTAGTTGGAGAAATATTTTTCATGTTAATATCTATGTTTATTTTGGTGTTTTCTCCTTATTTGTTCTTCATATTGAAGGAATCAAATTGTATTCAACTGAGGTGCTACTACATAATAGAAGATCAAACGAATGTATTTCTTCTATTGAAGAAGTAAGTCATTCCGGATGCATGTTCTCTTATCTATTCTAATTTTGTTAGTCAATGTAATGTAGGGAAAAAACATCTTATAATTTATTTTTAAAATAAGAGAAAATTGTCTTATACGATAATTTTATCATGTACTAAACATTTCTTAAATGATATTATTATCCGTCATTCTCAATTTTCTATTTCAGGTATTATCCATCCGTGTCAACGACTGATAGATGAAATTTTTAAAATTATCATGTCTATTATTAAAAAGTGAAATATATATTAATATGTCAAATTTAAATTTCTCAAATTTTTTAGTCACCAGTAACTATAACAGCTTTAACAATATTTTTTACTATTTATATAAATAGAATATATAGTAATAAATATTAACTACATAATATAATCAATTCTATATAATAATAGTCTCTGCATTGATGTATAATATACATTGCGGATCAAAAACGAAAAACAAAATGCGGATATAGTTGAATGATAAAATTTCTCTTTGCCAAGGAGAAGATGCGTGTTCGATTCCCGCCATCCGCCTAGGATTAGGATAATGGATAAATGTTTTTAATTTAAAAAGGATTAAGTCTAGTTGACCGTTCTATCCTCCTCTTCTTTTCCTCCCACCCCAAAAAAAATGGTAAATGGTACTAGTAATTAATTACTAGTATTCATCTAATTAGTAAAATTGATGATATTACTTTTCAGATATGCCTCAAATTTTTGGGTTGCTTATAGTATTTTGAAGTCTTCTTTAGTTTATCTATAGATTTTCAGAAATGATAAATTGGTATTATTTTCAATTAATATCACATTTTGAAATGTTATGAAATTCAAACAATTTTTGTTTATATTGATATTTACTATACATGCTTGCAAATATAATTTATTTTTTTCTTTGCCTAACTGAGCCTTTTTTTAGAGAATTGCTCACGAATTCGACCATGGAGGTTACGAAACTTGATTAATTGTATTGGAAATTACTAATTATATCACTTTTACGAGGCATAAAATATGAATTATTAACATATTTTAGGTAATTTCGCAATGTGAAAATCTCTTCTATCTCTCTCACTCTCACTTAAAAAACCATAATTATATTTATCTTCCTTTTCTACTTAAATTATGTTCATCTTTTTGTTCTTCTTAACGAATAGTTACTTACTTTGGCACAAACAAAACAAATTTTATATGGTTTAGAGAAAAAAAATGAAACAATTTGTTTACCATAGAACTATGATATGAAACTCTTATATACGAACAAACGAGTGCTTTTTTGTAACTCAATTATTTGTATAGTGGAACTATTAAAGTGATCACATATTCATAAACTAATTTCATATATGACATACAAAAAGAAGGAAAGAAAAATCATATAGAGTAAAATATTTTAATTAGTTCATTCATTTATTTTTTTAGTTTTAATATAATTATCTTTCTTTCATAATGCCATACATAGCACGGGCTTATAACTAGTTATTATTCATTATTAATCTTAGACTCATAACAAAACACAACGGAACACAGCTTTCCAGATTCAATGCAATATTGTAAATGTTGTAAAGAGATGGGAAATAACAGATTTTGTGAAGAATGGGAAATCGAAGAGCATTCTGATGAACCCTAAGTAAAATTTGGGGGTAGATGAAAAATAAGATAAATAAAATTGAAAAATAATTTTCATTTATTTCGTTAATAATTTGGTGAAAGCCATGAAATTAATTAATTATACTGAACATAGTAAAACTAAACAGGAAATTCACCAAAACTGAACATTTAAACAATGATATAGCTAAACAATGACATAGCGGATGCAATCATTATCTTGGACATTTTGTTATTGTAGTTCATTCATTAATCTAGAGCAGTTGTATTGTGGACTGCATTTATTTTTACTATTAATAAACTATGTGCATTGTATTGTATGTGTTAAATAAATTAAAAATATGGTTCGAAATATGAATTTAATAAATTTAAGCTTGCATAATATCATGTAAAATATTTAAGAATTTTTCACTAAATATGTAACAATCATTCACTTTAAGCTGTTATACTTATGATTGAAACTTGTACACTTTATTTATTCTTTTAACTTTATTTGAATACAGCATTACCAAATATTAGAAGTCAACAAATTGTTGATGATATTCAAAGAATTAAGACTTAGAATACATTGAAATTAGACACATATAAATGTAAACCGAACATGATGAAGGGAGCACGATTATGTAGAAAAGACCAAAATTCATGCAGAGACAAGTTACAAATATTAAGACATGTTTGGTATACAAAATAACTATTCCTAATGGAATAGGAATAGCTATTCTAGGGAATAGAAACCCATTCTTCTTTTTCACAATCAGCAATGCTGAAAAATACATCAATGAGCTCCTCCTGAAAAGCAATTAGCTATGTTGCCTTGTGACGCTCTTTCATTGATATGTTTGGTATCTTAAGTAGCTCCTCATTAATTCTAGCTCTATTTTCAGATGCTAGAGTACCCATCAGTGCTTCACTAACCTTCTCAGATGCCTCATCTAATTTTAGCCAAACATGTTAGCACCATTAATCATTGCCTCCACCATGTTTTCTTCAACACTTTAAATTTTTCTCTTTCTTTTCTTAATTGAACTTGAGTCGTCATTTGTACTATTAGAAGTTGTTTGTGTACCTGACAAGTCTTTTCATAAATCATTAAAGGCATCTTGTGCATTCTCTCCCATATTACCCATTTCTACTTCTTTTTCTAGGTCCTACACTACATCAGCAAATGTCTCAACATCTTTACCAGAAGCATGGTCCTTCGCATAAACAATGCAAAGGTCTTCGTATAATGGGTAAGTTCTATTTCTAAAGGAGTTGCTTTGGTATGACTCTGCAAAAAATAAAAATGATTAACTATGCTAGTCTAAAGCATATACATAATAAATAAGCATAAATTACGTTATAAAATTTACCTGTACATATGATCTCATACTGCATCTTCTGCTACAACACACTTCTTTACGTTATCCTACCCAAAACCACTCATGTCAGTGCCAGTCAACATCTGATGAATAGTTTGGAAGTCATGTTTTAATGTCTTCAACCTTGATTCAATATGTGGTTTGCTTTTAGTCCAGCATTGGGTAATCTGGTAGAAAGGTTTTGTCTCTAATACTTTCAAGTATGCAGGCTTACATTTCTTCTCAGGATTCCCTTTCCCTTGATTATGTAATTCAACCAAGCTTCCACAAGTTTGGCATCTTCACTTGGTGTCCACTTGGTGTCCACTTTCGTCTAGCATACGGACACATACAATATGCATACACAAAATTATAAGAAAAGTTCAATAATATGATCACATTTGAAGGAATTGCTGAAAGCAGTGACAAACATTGAATAGCATTTCAAACCACATTAGCAAAATTGAAACCAACTTCGTCTTTCTCTTCATTTTACTTGTGCCCAAACTCAATCGGGCCATAACTGCAAGAGATAATATGCAATAAAAATCTCAACTTACATCAATAAGCTCAAAATATAGATTTTATTATCATAGTTTTAGGGACCTAACATAGTGCAAACTCATAAGCCTACAACATCCTATCCCTATCAAAATTGGTGTCTTGTAATTTCAAACCCAACGACAGCTAGCCTTTCTAAAATTTAATTTTTCTACATTTTATCAACATGCTTAAGCATTTCGACAAACATTGATAGACCCGTGAGATTCCACTTGTATATTTGTGTAGATGGCCTACGGAAATCAAACCCACAAAGAAAAAAAAATTGAAAATAAAATTACACATACCTGTGAGGTAAATGATCTTTAAGCTGTAATCAAGTAGAATCTTTTTTTGCATGAAGAGAAAGCATTGAATTTCTTTTAGATAGAGTCTGCCATGAAGTGAGATTGAGAGCATAAGTGAGCATTGAGTTTTGGATATGATTGGTCATTCTTTAAAATGAGATATTGGTTATTCACGCGGAGTAACTGTTCCACCTCACTAACCTATTATCAAATGACTGAAAAGCTATTATTTAGGAATAGTTATTTCCATATATCAAAACATGCCTTTAGTGTCTAAAATTAGGAATATGTGACAAACAACTTCAATTATTTAGCCTATGTTTAATATTACATATTGCACACACGTACTTTGTTTAATTTACTTTGGGTCGAGATATTTGTTATTTGACAATAGGTCATAAAACATACTTTATTTTTTGAGTTTGTAAAACACAATAAAAAAGAAATTTAGTTAAAAATAATCATATTTATAAGACTTTTCTCATTTAGTTGCATCTTTTCATTGAATACAAAGAAATCCTTTAAAAAAAATTCTTGAATCTCGTCAAGAGATTCAAACACTTTGAGGTCAAATTTCTCAAACACTTGTTGGTCAAATTTCTCCCTTGTATTTCTCAACACCATCAAAACTATCTATTTCTTGTTGCTCCTACGTACATTGTCACGCTTCAACGTTTATTTTTCTCATTGTTCATTGAGAGGGATTGAGTACTCAACTCAATATATAGTAGGGAGGTGGAATAGCAATAGTGAATGCTCTAATCCACCATTAATAGAGTTACATGGATAAATGTGAAACATGGACTCATGTATAATTTATGGTTATAAATCTTTTGTAAATCTGAGAAGACTCAGTTGTCTTCCTCTAAATTTTCAACCTATTAATTATTGACTACCAAAGTTTGTGAATGCCATGCTCCTTATTCATTCAAAAAATGATGAAATAAGTGCATTCAACAAATATTAAATTAAGATATAATGATGATCATTTGTAAGAAAATATAAGAAAAACTAAAAGGCTAGTGTAAAGTTTTTTCTAGAAAAACAAAGAAGAAATTTACAAATGACAAAATGAGATGCAAAAGTTTCTCATCTTTTAAGACGTGTTGATATATAGAGAAATACAAAATTAACTTATATCATTAAGGCTTCGTTTGGTTTTAGGTATGGCTGAGTGAGAATCAAAGATTAATGGGAATATAGAAATTTGATGTGTTTGTTAAAGGGTATTTAAAGGAGCATCCCGTTCCGGGGTGAATAGGATGCCTCCTTAGAGAGTGTATCTGATACCTTCTGTTGAGGAGATATAAAAAATTAACCCATTTGTCACACCCTCTTACTTCCGCGTTATAGACTATTTTCTCTATTCATTTTTCATTTTTAGTTGTGCTTTATTTGTCTCTCATCTGCAATAGATATAAGATTTGGAAAATTCAAGTTTTACATTGTGGGATTTGCAAATCACACATCTGGAATTGTGAACATTTTTTTTCAACTTTTTTAACTCAAATTTTAATGGTTTTTAGGCTTGTTTTAATATGTTTTTAATAATCAAATTTTAATGGTCTTTAGGCTTGTTTTAATATGTTTTTAATAATTGAGTTATATGATTATCGTATTGTTTTACTTCCCATGAGTAAAAAAATCTATTTACCACTTATTTTTTCATTGGAGAACTCAATTTTACGGAGAGCCTCACATAAGTTATTTAAGTCATTTCATCTCGAGTTCCTCATCTCATTGAAGATTAACGAATTTGAAGTTTTTATCCATCTTTTTAATTGACCTTTTATTTCTACTATACACATTACATTTTGCAAGGAAGTTAGCTGAGCAAATTTGTTTTCATGTTAGAAACAGTACATTGATTTTCTATGGTAATCGTTACGTAGTCATAGCTGAGCCATGGCTTTCTTACTTCATGCAACTGATGTAGCTACCTTCTTGCTTTCTCTTGTATCAAAATTCAATACTGGTAGTCTGGTATAATTTTTCTATATGCTTAGGTCTGCCAAAGTAATTTTTGGACTAAATGTAAAATCTACTCAGCCTATTGTCTCTAACGACATATAAAAACCAGATCCAGAGGTCAGTGAACTACTTACCAACATAAGATCAAAAAGAGATTTAAGAGAATAAACTTTTGAATTCATCTTTTACCCTTTATATATTTATTTATTTCACAAATATGCATTCAAGATATATGCGGCATCTGCAATTGGATACTACAATATCAATGAATTTAGGTTAGGTTTTCTATGAATTATTAATGTATCAATGTTCATTAGTCTAATTAAATATTTTGTGTATAAATACAAATATAATACATGAATCTCGACTTGAGTTACTAATATAATACTTGTCAAACCATTTATGCCTCCTCCATTCATACTGGATTATTTGCTAAGCTGAACTAAGAGCCAGCGTATTTAAGTCTTGAGGTAATTGAGAGGAGGATCATGTTATTAAGAAAGAAGATGAAAATGGTTCAAATTTCATGTGCGCATGGACTTGCGTGTGATGGTCATTTAAAAATCAGTTAGATTACGTCTGAAATTTGGATTGTATAGTAGATCACCGATCAATGTACTATCTTTTGTTACAGATCTCTCTTTATCTAATTTTATTAGAAACGACTACATTGGATTGGTTTTAGTTTGCTCGTATTGTGAAAAAAATCAAACAAATCTTTAACACAAGAGATAAGGACGACTAGAATTCTCTCACTTCCATGCATATAAGCTTCGATCTTATTCCACTCACATCAGCAGTGCTGTCTTACCATATCAAATTGTTGATTATTTATTTTATCAACTTAGTTATATAACAAACACAATTCTTTTAAAATATTAACTTGAAGTACTAGAAAATGGTTAAATCAACACAAACAAAACCCACAATTAATGGTTTGGTTTGTGAGTAAAATTTGTTTGGTTTGAGTCCCTCACAAAAAAAAGATTAGTTTGGTTAGAAAATTCATATAAAACTAAATCATCGAATGAACACTCTTAATGCAAGTGAAATGGATTTTCCAACAACGTTTTGGATAGCTCTTTAAAGATCGTGATTTGGATATACTACCAAAAAAATAAATTATTCTAAACTAAAAGTTTAGTATTTATAATATATGTTGTCGGTAGTTTGAGCATTAAAAGTATATTTCACCCTATGGATAAATCCCTACGAAAACAATATTGGAAATTTTCAAAATCTAGTATTTTGTATGCTACATTTTTTTTCCACTTCGTGAAAAATTGGAAGACTGGAATTTTAAGCAAACTAGTCGTAAAGCATGGGATTTTTCGTGCTGTAATATTATTTTTTAGAAATGGTTAGTTAAAATAGGTAGGTAAAATAACTATATGAAAACACAATGTAGAAAAATCAAACAAATACTAAATTGCTTCAGAAGATACTACTCTAAATCAGAGGCCCTTATGCTCTCTCTCTAAAGTCATGTGTAAAGGATTTTTTCCACTAATAAGGGACCAAAGGAAAAAGTATTGATAAGCATTGAATTATATAAGTATTAATAAGAGAGAGTGTGTGTAACGAGTAAATGCTCTGAGTTGTATTGAATGTCTGTGTTTCATTTCATACACTAGCCTTATATAAGTTTCATAATTTACATGAGTTGATTAGAATAATAATAAAAGGGAGGATCTTTCCCCTATGGTCTTAGAGGCACTCATTATGCCTAGAGATCACACACATTCGTGTGGATCTTTCTGTCAGGTATGGTCCTCTTTCCCTTCCTTACTTATCATTTACATATGTCTCATTTAACTGTCAATCAATCACAGTCACTTGATGATTTTTTATGGTTCGAGCCAGTCATTCGTAGCCACTTGGTGGACTGCCATCATGTCTCGCCTGAGTCATCCAGCTACCTAATCAATCATTACCACTTGATTGTCATTCCAGATCCATTTCGTTCGTTCCTGATCTTCTTCTGATCATTCTATTCCCGTTCTTGCACAGTTTAGTGAGTGCCTTACCCATTCAGGATAGTTCTTCGAGTCTCAGGTTCTTTTTCCCGTTTCAGAGGCGTAGGTCATTCGTCAGTCTTTTCCCAATTTGGTGCCTTTCCCGTTCTCGGGATACGTCTGGTCGTTCTTTGTTTGTTTACGGGTGCTTCACGACATCATTCTTCTCTCTCGTTTCTACTTTTCTGTCACTTTTCGCGAGCCCTTTGGTTGGCACTGTTTGTCCACGTAGCAGTGAGTATTTTTTACCTGTTCATGTTCCGCCTATTGCTCTTCGGCGATGCTCGTCGAAGCGCAATGAATGTTACCAGCACGTGTCCAGTTTTAGAGAGTGGTTATTCTTGGTTCGTTTCACCTGCTATTTACTTCTTTTATCCTGCAAAAAATTAATTGTTGCACAAAAAAAGTTATCATTTTTAAATAATAAAATGGCATACCATCATTGTCTCGTTTCTGCGATTGCTGGCACGCTCCTCAGAAATTTCATTATGTCTTTACTTTGTGTCGTCTTATCTTTTTATGGTAAGATCTTGTCATTACACATGCGCACGAAGGACTCTTCTTTCATTCCACACATGCATCGTTTCATCTACCCGTTCTCACGTAGTGCGTATTTTCATGCCATTAATTTCTTTTTCTCCAGCTATCGCCGAGCTACTCACCGTTTTAAGTGACGGTTGGTATTTTGTAGCTTTTTTCCATGCACATGCTGCCTTTATGTCTTCTCATAATTAATTTTGAACCATTTTTTTTAAATCCTTTAGGGCCATTAAACTTTTCCCTCGCATCCGCAACCTATATGAGTTTTTGTCTTCTTCAATCTTTCTCTTACACATACTTCCATTTTCTATAAGTTCCTCATCTTCTCCATTTCTCTTCTTATTTCTTCTTTGCTTCCAATTTTCTTCCTTAAGAGGCGATGGAAGAACAACCATTTAAGGTTACAGTTCCTCTAGTTAGAAATAGGGATAATTTAATCACTTTATAGCCCTTCATCGGGACATCTTCCCACCAGAAGTAGTCGGTGACTTCGGGGAAGCAATCCCCTAGTCTTTCCCATGTAACCCATCATACCAGATTTCTCTATCCCCCATGTATATACCTTAGGATTAAAAATTCCCTTCTCTTCTCTCTTTCAAGAGTTCTTTAGTACCTTCAACCTTGCCTCTTCCCAATACACCCCTAGAACTTATATGGTTCTCTTAGGGATTGAAGCTTTAAACAGGAGGCACAATTTGAATATAGGTGTGTACATAGTGAAAAGGCATGGAACTTCCTATTATCTGGCAACCCGTGTGAGTGAGAAGCTAGAAGGGCTATTTACTGACCTCCCCAATGGGGATAAAGGTTGGGAAGAGGGTACTCTCCTCATAGGCGCCAACTGGGGCGGTGATGGCCGCTGGACTGTTCCCAAGATCTGGAAAGAGTTTAGTAAGTGGTCAAATCTCCCTTTCCTTTTTTCTTCTTCTGCTTTGGTTTTACTTTGCCATTTGTTGTTGTTTTTCGAATACTAACATGTTTGTCTTTTATTTTATGCTGACAAGAATTTGAACAAGAGGTTCTTCATTCCAAAAGATGTAGTCGCGCGACTCCGTGCCGCTTACAGATGCCCAGAATGGGATTGGAAGGATTTACTTGATCGAAGGAGGGAGATTGAAATTGTTGTTGCCCCGGTTCCTGAAGCGGAGACCACGATTCCCTCGTCATTAGTTCAAGATGTCCCCCAGGCCATTCTCATTTCCGTTCATTCCTTCCGCATGCTGAACCATCTAGTTCCTCTGACACCTCAGAATCTGAACGGGAGGAAGCAGGACGAGGAGGAGAGAGAACAAAAAGTGAGGCGAAAAGAGGTTGAGGAGGAAGCCTTGTTCCACTTTGCTCGGAAAGAGCTCAAAATGTCGAAGCTCCTACGAGGAAACTTGTGGGGGACGCCTGGCGAGAACAAACGCCAGAAAATGGGGGTTGCCAGTTCATCAAGCGACGTCTTAAATGATATCACTTCCCCCGTTCTCGCTTCCAATGTTATCACCCTTCTGTCGTGGTCGATCTCCCTGCCCTCGTTACTGAGGCTTCTCATGTTCAGGAGAGGACTGCCAAACCCCCTCCCCCACCTGCTAAGACGTCAACCCCTCTTTCCTATGTTTCCTAGTGTCTATCTAAGGAGATGGGCGTCTGGAGGTGGCGACGATACCCCGCGGCTCCCTCAGTTCCCGCTTACGTCAGCTTCCTAAAGGACCATCGTTCTCCACATGTGGTCGCGAAAGGGATCATGTATGACGTGGACGCTCATGCGCTTCGCCAGATGTCCATCTGTGATAAGGTCATCAACTTGAGTCGCACTCTAATGCAGGTACTTTCGTTTCTTTACGTTTCTTTATATCCTTAGTTTCTATATGCAACTTCCTTATCAATTTGTTTACTAACATTTTTTTACAGGTCGTGACCTATCACAAACGGGCTTCGGGAGGACATTCGCTCTGCTGAAAAAGAGATGCCTAGTTGGAAAAGAAAGGAGATGGAGACCACCAAGGCTCATGGCGCCGTTGTCACAGAACGGGATGACCTTAAGAAGGTGGAAGTCGATATTCAACGGGTTGTTTCCCGTTTGACTGCTGAGCTGGATATTATCGTGACTAAACAGGAAAATCTCGAGGAGTCTCTTGGGGAGGCAGAGAAGATTGCTGAGATAAGTGGGGAGAACCTTACCTTTATGGAGGCAATTTCGTTGAGGCTGAGGAAGTTTTGGCTAAGTCACGTGAACATGAAGCTGGACTCGAGGCTAAGTACCAGGCCATGGTCTATGACTACGAACAGATGGCTTACACGGCAGGCAATCGCGACGCCAAGGCTGACAAGTCTCCCCGCATGTTGCTTATCTCACTTCCTGACGAGCCTTCTCACCTTGAGACCGAGCTTTCCGCTTCAAATGCTGACACATCTTCTGAGGTTATTCTCACTACCTCTTCTGAGGTGCTTGCTGACGCCACTCCCGGGGGGGGGGGGTGCTTCATATTCTGCTTCATTTTAAATGAATAACCATTTTACTTACATTTTTTTAGGTTTTTCCTGTTTCTCGTAATTTTTCTTTTCCTTGCATTTCTCATTTTCTTGTATTTTTGCTTTTTTTACTAGGCCTTTTGTAATTTTTCACATTTTAAATGAAATGACCTTTTTGCAGCAAGTTCTGTCTTTTCCTTTTATTCTCAATAACACTAACTTTTCCTATCATCCTCAACTACGGGAATAGATTTCCCTAACAAAAACTCTTGAAAGATAATTCCCTTTCTAAAACACTTGACGGAATTTTACTTTTCTCGAAGATTTCCTTTTCTCTAACACAACGAAAGTTTCAAGAAGCGATACTTTAGACCAAAAGACGATTTAGAATGTATAAAGGGTTTTTCTGGTTACCCGTTTTCTTCATGCCCTTTTTACCTTTAAGAGATTTTCTCATAACTAGTTTCCCTTTTCTTAATTTCTTAGAAATTATTTTAAGGAATGCTCAGGCAAGAGTATGCTTACCTGTTTTGGCCATTTCTACTTTCCATCCACTAAGGCTGGAACTCCATCCCCGTTTATAATGTAATGGTTTTGTTCTTCTGTTTGTTGCAATTTCTTTATTCTTATTGTGCTGAAGCGGTCCTGTTTGAGTCGTCTGTTTCCATGATTTCTCCTCTAGTGGTTATTTTTTCTTTTGAGAATAAGACTTATGGGATGCCCTTCTCAAGGACTTTTCATTCCCCCTAGTTTCTTCTAGGAGTAGGACTTGTGAACTGCACCTACCAATGATTTTTTGTGCCCTCAATTCCTTTTGAGAGTAGGATTTATGAACTGTCCCTCCCAATGACTTTTTATGAACTGTCCCTCCCAATGTAATGGGTCCGTTCAAGGAATGCTCAGGCAAGAGTATGCTTACATGTTTTGGCCACTTCTACTTTCCATCTGTTAAGGCGGGAACTCCCTCCCCATTTACAATGTAATGAGTATGTTATTCTGTTTGTTGCAATTTCTTTATTCTTGTTGTGATGAAGCAGCTTGTTTGAGTCGTCTATTTCCATGGTTTTCCTCTTTTAGTAATTTTTCCTTTTGAGAGTAGGACTTATAAGATACCTTTCTCAAGGACTTTTCATGCCCCTAGTTTATTCTGGGAGTAGGAATTATGAACTACCCCTCCCAAGTACTTTTTATGCCTTTAATACCTTTTGGGAGTATGACTTATAAACTACCCTTCCCAAAGACTTTTTATGCCCTAAATTCCTTACGCAAGTAGGACTTATAAACTGCCCCTTCCAAGGACTTTTAGGTCATTATTTTTATGTAGTAATGATTCAGCTGAGGATAAAAGATTGGCACCAATGTTTTTACGTGGAAAACCCTTGCGGGGAAAAACCACGGGAAATGTGTTTCACTATAATGAGTTTTTACATTCCTTATACAAAATATTTCTTTAGATGAACCACATTCCATGGTTTCTGCAATTCCATTCCTTCTCCCGCTTTTAGGTAGTAATAGTCGTTTCTTCCTATTTTGCTGATGACGTATGGTCCTTCCCATGTTGGCCCAAGCTTCCCTTCCGTTTGGAATATTTTATGTAGATCAGATCTCCCGTCTGGAATTCCCGCTTCCTTACTTTCTTGTGGAAATAAGATCTTTATTTTCTTTTATTGTAATGGGCCAATCTGATCAGGGCTGCTTCCCATCTTTCTTCTAGTTTATCAATTTTGTTCCTTAGGAGCTCTTCGTTCTGTTGTTCATTGAGCTCAAATCTTATGGTGGGGCTTCCAATTTTCATGGGAATTGCCGCTTCTGCCCTGTATGCTAGTGCGAATGGGGTTTCGCTCGTTGTCTTTCTGGGAGTTGTTCTGTATGCCCATAAAACTGAGGGTAGCTCTTCCACACATTTCTCTATAGCGGACTCCAGTCATTTCTTCAAGTTATCAAGTATGACGTGATTTGATCTTTATGCTTGCATGTTCTCCTATGGGTAATAAAGCGTGGAGAAGTGGTTTATGATCTTCAGTTCTTCATAAAATGTTATTACTAATTTCCCGGTGAACTGAAGTCCATTGTCACATACCAAGATCTAGGGGATCCTGTACCTGCACACCAATTTTTTTCCATAGGAACCCACTCACTTCTCCCTCACGAATTCTGGCAAAGGCTTAAGCCTTGATCCACTTAGTAAAATAATCTTTTTCTACTAATAAAAAATGCTTCTGGTCAGGTGCCATGGAGAATGTCCCAACAATGTCTAAGGCCCACTGCATGAACGACCTATGACTAGCCATAGTTTTGAGTTCTCCGGGGGCCATTTTTGCTCGGGCGCGAAACGTTGACACTTGTCGCACCTTTTCGCATATTGTTTGACATCCTTATGCATTCAATGATAATAGTATCCTTCATTCATGACTTTATGGGCTAGTGATATACCCCTAGTTTGGTTTCCGCATACGCCCTCATGAATTTCCGCTAACACATATTGAGCCTCATTTTCCCGTAAATACTTTAGGTATGGTCCTGCAAACATTTTCTTATATAATACCCCGTCAATCATCGTGTACCTGGCACCCCGTTGTTTCACCTTCTTGGCAAGTAGTTTATCTTTAGGAAGCCTTCCTTCTTCAAGGAAGTGGATAATGTCATCTTGTCAACTAGATTCTTGTTCAACTTCTACATTAGTGATGTTGTTCAATGGGAGAGAGATGCTTTGCTCCTTTAGAATTTCCACGGGGACATTCCTTTTGTAGGGGAAGTGTAGTGAAGATCCCAGATTCGCCAATGCATCTGCATGCCCATTTTTTATTCTCGAGATCTGTTGGATCTCGTAATTTTTTAGCGTAACGAGGAGATATTTTGCTCGTTGTAAGTAGTTCATCATATGTTCATCTTTGGCTATATATTCCCCAGTGACCTGTTTCCCAATTAGCGTGGAATCACAAAATATTTTTACATCGGTTATCTAATATTCTCGTAGCAAAGCTACTCTCGCGGTCAGTGCTTCATATTCTGCTTCATTATTTGAAGCATTGAATCCGAAAGAGATGGAGTGCTCCAATGTTTCCCCTAAAGGTGTTTATATTACTACTCCCGCTCCTGCCCCCCTATTATTTGATGTACCATCAACAAAGAGTTTCCATGTTCCTTCTTCCTCTGTTTGACGGGGTTCTTTTTCGACTTTCCCTTCATAAAGTCTGCCATGAACTCTGCTAATACTTGTCCCTTTATTGAAGTTTAAGGTTCGTAACTGATATCGTACTGGCTCATCTCAATTGACCGCTTTGCTATTCTCCCACTTGCCGTCGTTGAGTGTATAAGGCTTTTAACGGGCGAACCCGTCAACACCTTGATGCTGTGGGCCTGGAAGTAAGGCCTTAACTTCTGTGTTGTAGTTACAATAGCCAGTACCAGTTTCTCCATTCGTTTATATCTCATTTTTGTCACTACAAGACTTTTTCTCACGAAGTATACATGTTTCTGTTTCTTTCATCTTCTTTGATGAGTACTACATTGACTACCCCCGTTGAGACGACCATGTGTAATAGAAGCTTCTTGCCATGAACAGGTTTGGAGAGTAAAGCGGGAGTTGTTAGGTACTCTTTAATCTTGACAAGGGATTCTTTACACTCTTCATCTCAACCACTCGCAGAATTTTTATGCAGCCTCTCAAAGAAAGGCTTGCATATGTCCGTTGACCTAAAGATTAACCTGTACAGAGTGGTTAATCTTCTCGTTAACCCTTGGATTTCCTTAAGGCTCAACGGGGAATTCATTTCTATGATTGCCTTTACCTTGGTTGGGTTTACTTCAGTTTCCAGTTGTGTAACTTGGTGCCTAAGAAACTTTCCCGCCAATACTCTAAAAGCGCACTTCTCTGAGAGTTCAACTTCATGGAATTTGTCCTTAGAACAGAAAAGGCTTCTTCAAGGTCCTGACTATGGTCTTCCCACTTCTTAATTTTGATCAACATGTTATCAACATAGACTTTAATATTCTTCTCGAATGGCTCACGTAAGACTTTGTTCGTCACCCGTTGATAAGTTGCACATGCATTCTTTACGTCAAAGGCATGACTTTATAACAATAGACGCCGTACTTAGTAATGAAAGAAGTTTTTTTCTAATCATCTTGGAACATTTTCACATGATTGTGGCCTGAGTAAACATCCATGAAGTTGAGCAGTTTGTGCCTTGAAGTGGCGTCTACCATTTGATATATCTTTGGTAAAGGGTATTCGTCTTTGGGGCATGCCTTATTTAGGCCAGTGAAGTCCATGGAGATCCTCCACTTCCCATTATTCTTTCGCACCATTACCATATTAGATAGCCATTCGTGATAGTTCACTTCCCTGATAAAATCCGCTGCCAAGATCTTCTCGACCTCATCTTTGATTGCTTGATTTCATTCAGGGGAAAAGCTTCTCTTCTTTTGTTTTACAGGTTTTATGGTGGGGTCCATGAGTAACCTGTGGGAGATGATCTCTTCTGGAATGCCAGGCATCTCCTGTCCCATTGCTGTAAATATATCTACGTTTTCCTTTAGAAATTTCACCAACTTCCTCTTCTCATTTTCCTCGTGATGTGTGCCAATGTTGGTCATCTTCTAAATCTATTCTTCCATACTTATGAACTCTGTTTCCTCTCCCGCCTCGTACCTCAGGCCGTCTTGTCCATTTTCTTATGATTGGTATAAATCTGTGGGTCTTTTTCCTTCGGCTTTCTCCGTAGCCTTTTTCTTAGCGGATTCTAAGGCGGTTACTGAACAGATGTGAGCCGCGGCCTGGGCGCCTCTTATTATTTTCACTCCCTCTAGTGACGGGTATTTCAACACTTGGTAGAACATTGAGGGCGCAGCCTTCAACCTATGGAGCCAGGTCCTTTCTAGGATCACGTTGTACGAGGATGTCGTTCCCAGCACCCTGAACTCGGTCATATAGTTAAACGGATCCACGTTCACCGGGAGAGTCAAAGTTCATTCCGAGTAGCTGATGGCTCCATTGAAACAAGTCAACGGCTGTGAAGTCCCTTGCATCTTTTGATTTCCCATGGAAATCTTCTTCACGGTTGCTTGGTATAAGATGTTCATTGCGCTCCCATCGTCTACCAGGACTCTCCTCAACAGGTAGTTTCCAACTTGCATTGAGATGACTAGGGCATCGTTATGGTTCCCGTCGTGCTCCAGATCTAAATCTTCGAACACCAGCAATAAATTCTCGTTGACGTTTGAGGGTTTTTGCCGATGTATTTATAACATTGGATGCTTGCATAATATCTTCATTTCATTTTTCGTTGGTCCTTCTTGTTTGGCTAGGGCTATAACCGTGTCAACAATGTGGAGGGGCTGCTTCCCCATGTCTCGCTTGTTTTCCCCATGACTGTCTTTCTCAGCCTCCTGCTTCTATTAATCTTTCTTTATGAATTGACTAAGGCACCCTTCCTTACTCAGCTTTTTAATATAATCTTTAAGCTGAAAATAGTCTCGTGTGTAATGCACGGTGCTCCTGTGGTAGGAACATTACTTGTCTTATTCCTGTGGCTAGGTTCCTTGGTAAATGGGGCTGGTCCTTTCTGCCAAGGTTTATCTTTGATAGCCTCTAGTATCTGGTTGACTTGAATGGTCAACAGTGTGTAGACTTTATCCCTTGGGTGAAATTTGTCAGGATCCCGTCTTGGGTACGTGATTCTTTATTGCATGATATTCTTCCCATCTTCTCTTTCCATTCCGTCGTGCTTCCTTTTTTCGGGTCTTATACCTCTCTCCCATTTCCACTAGTGTTGTTTATTCTATTCAGCCATTCTCTGCATACTCCTCTTTTCATCCTATAGAGTGATGTATGCTTCTGCCCAATGGAAAAATTCCACCATAGAAAGAGGTTTCACTTTGAACAAATCCTTGAAAAAGGGTGATTTTGGGTCCATACCTCGTCGAAGGGCCAATCTAGCGAACTGGTCGTCACAGTTCTCGATCTTGGCCATCCCGTCTTTGAAGCAATGAGTGTACTCCCATAGGGACTCCCCTTCCTTGGTAGAGATTGTCATCAGGTGTTCCAAGTCTTCCATGATCGTACGGTAAGTAGAGTATCACTCTATGAAAATGGAGGACATGATAGCAAAGCTCACGATCGAGTGCATCGGGAAGGAGTGATACCACTTTAAAGTCATCCTGTCTAGACTAGTGAGGAGCATCTTGCACATCAACTTCTCATCATGTTGGTACAGTGCCATGTCTTGTCTGAATCGTCGAAGATGGTCTACGAGATCAATTTTTCCTTCCTAGCATTTGAATCTGGGAGCAACAATTTTTTTAGGTATGGGCGCCGATAGGACTTCTGGGCTTAATGGTGTCCGGATAAGAGATTTGAAGTTGGTTTTTCCCGTACTCATGAGATTCCTCATTTTCATCATCTTTTATTCCAAACAATTATTCTATTACTGCCTTTGAGATGACTCGGGATTGTCGAGCCTCTCTCGTAGCCTCCTTCACAGGGTTCTGCCACTGAACTTCCTTTTCTCGTCGCATGTTTCTACTGTTCTCGTGGCCTCCTTATCTTCCGTCTTGATGGTTGTCCCCGGAGTGGACTTGATCTAATCTTGCACATTCTGCCATGTGTTATGTCTTGCTTCAGCATTCCCCCGTTCCATCTCATGTATCCCGTTCAGGATCGTCTACAACATTTTTATTGGTGGGGTTGGTTGATCTGCGTGGTCATCTCCATTTCTGGTTTCGTTGCCCTCAGTTAGGGTTGCGTTGGATTTGGTTATATGCATGTTTATGGTCTTGTAGGGTGCGACTCTTGAGATTTTCTCTCAGCTATCAATGAAAGTACTAAAATGTAAAAAAAATCTCTAATAGGGATCAAAGGGAATAGTATTGATAATTGTTGATTTATATGAGTATTGATGATAGAGAGATAGAGTAATGAGTGAATGCCTTGGTTGTATTTATTTGAGTTGTGATGAATGCATATGTTTCATTTAGTACACTGATCTTGTATAGGCTTCCTAATTTACATGAGTTGATTAAAATAATAAAAAGGAAGAGAATAATTATCCTTCCCATCTGGTCTCAGAGGCACTCATTATGCATAGAGATCACACACATTCATGGGGATATTTACCCTTTTCTTGTCCTTACTTATCATTTTCATCTATCTCATTCATCCGCCAATCAGTCACAATCACTTGGTGATTTCTCGTGGTTCGAGCCAGCCAGTCAGTCATAACCACTTGGTGGCCTGCCATCCCGTCTCGCTCGAGTCACTCAACTACCTAATCAATAACTGCCACTTGACTGTCATTCTAGATCCCTTTCATCCATTCCCGTTCTTTTTCTGATCCTTCTCTTTTCATTCTTGCACAGTTCAGCGAGTGCCTTGCCCGTTCAGGGTAGTTCTCTAAGTCTCAGGTTCCTTTTTCCGTTCCAGAGGCATGGGTCCTTCGTCAGTCTTTTCCCGTTGGCCAGTCAACTTTTTCCATTCTCGGTATACGTCTAATGTTCTTCGTTTGTTTAAGGGTGTCTTACGACATCAGTCTTCTCTCCCGTTTTCACTTTTCTGCCGCTTTCCGTGAGTCCTTTTGTTGACACTCATTGTCCACGTGGCAGTGAGTATATTTCACCCGTTCATCGTGCACATTTTGTAAGGTGATATATGTCACCTAAGTAGAAGATTGTTAGAAAAATAATTAAATATATGACCCGAAAAATATGATAAAATGTTTGTCAAAGGCTATATTTAAAGTACCAATGTTAATATTATTAGGGTTAGAGCATTGATATAGCACAAACTTACATGTGTAGATATTCTCTATCTCTCTCTTTATATATATATTATTCATATCCTCTCTTACATCCTATCACCATGAGAATGAAGAGATTATTCTTTAAGGAAAACTGTATTGAATCAGAAGATCGATGATCCACCATCATTTCTTTTCATGAATCAAGGTACGCTTCATCTTTTATTCTCTCATTGATTTAACATGAAGGATTTTTGGACGAATTAGATTTTCTCTATTAGGATTTTGACTTTAATTTATAACATACACCTCTTTTAAAAAACTAAAAACTTGCACCTCACGCTCGATGTCTTTTCTCTGTACTTAACATGCAACGCCCTATTGTCCTTTTCTTTATCACACTCATTACTTTTTCTCATTTCTCACATATCTCAAAGTTAATTTTTTAAAAATTATTTTTTTCATTTTTTTACATATATAATTCATAAAAAATTATTTAAACCGTTCAAGTGATTGTTCACTTTTTCTAGTTGTCAAACCCAAGTTATAAATGAAAACTAAAGGATTTAAGTAATTTTTTCTTACTACTTCAACCCGATACGTAATTGTTCTCATTTCAAGTAATCAAATCTAAGGTGGAAGTTGTAACACGAAGGGCTCAATTAATGTTTTCTAACGACTTGGACCTTTCAAGTAACTGTTTCATTTTTTAGTAGCCAAAGTACCATCTAACATAAATGGTTCAACTAATTTTTATGACTACTTGAAATCTTCAAGTAACTGATTAAATTTTTAAATTATTTGAACCGTTCAAATAACTGATTAAATTTGTTTGTAGTCAAACCTAAGTAAAAAATGATAACTTGAAGGGTTCAAGTAGTTTTTATGATTACTTGAACCCTTCTAGTGACTGATTATAAATATTCACTAGCCAAACCAGTCAGAAATAATAAGTCTTGAAAAATTCAAGTACTCATAAAAGTATTTAAACTTTTCAAGTAACCATTTACATTCACTGCAGATTTGAAGTCATAACATTCTATGTTTTACTAGTGTTCATAATGTGATGTGAATAATTGAAGGCTTCAAATAAATACTATTGTTAATTGTAGCCTTCAAATTCATATATTTGACTACTACAAGACTTTCATCCAATTTATATTTGTGAAATAAAGAAGCAATTTAAAAGAAAATGTTTGAACATAATTTCTATGAAAAAATAAATGAATAAATGAAGACTATTAGTTATGTAATCTTAAAGATAGAAATGATAACAATTTATACAATAAATATAAGACAATTATTTTTTATAACACTAGAATTAAAAAATATAATATTAAACATGTGTGCAAATGTAATGATTGTCTACTAATCTTGTAAAATGCAGAAAATTGACAAAAATGGACAGCATTTTAGAATTAATTTAGATAATTAATTCGAATCATAGTTAATGCCGTAGAGCACTGAAATTTACCCGCCACTATTATTCTTCATTTGGGCGCCAAGATGTTGCCGGGAAAATTCCCAACCTTTACCGCGCGCCAAAATTTTAAAACTAGAAAATGTTTCAAGAGTCAAGACACCCCCACACATTTTCTATACCGTATCTTCGTCGGCACCAGTTTTTCTGCATTTGCTTCTTCTTCCACCAAATCTACATTCATCATACAGTTTCGATTGTCTTCAGACTCGACCCACCAAAATGGATATCTCCGACATCGCGAAAAAGCTCGACCTCTCAGATTCCAAGCTCCTCATACGAAAAGCGGCGGAGCTCCGTCGCTTATCCGACGTCCAGTTTGATTCCTCTGTTATCGGCGTTGTAAGCTTCATATAAATAATTCTTTTGCCTCTAATAAACAGATGTGAAAAGTATCTTGTGATTTAAATTGCTCTTTATTGCGTATTTTTCTTCCAGGGTGAGATATGTAAGGCTGTAATTTGCTTGGAAGTCGCCGCCACAAGGTTTGTATTCTCAAATGAATATTAACATGAGCGGATTTTGTATTCTCATGTGGGTGTTTTTATTTTGATGAGATTGGATAAATCAAATGACAGGTTGGATGTCGTGTTTGATAGACAAAGGGCGATAAAGTTGAGTGGGATGTCAGAGAAAGCTTACAACAGATCCTTCAATTTGTTGCAGAATGGAATGGGGGTCAAGTGGGTCTTTCTCTCTCTCTAACATTTTCTCTCTTGCTGATTTAATTGATGAAAAATAATCTGATTGAATGCCATTTGTGGTGTTGTAGAGCTCAGCTGGATATTAGAGAACTGGGAATCCAATTTGGCTGTGTTAGGCTGATTCCTTTAGTGAAGAAGGGTTTGTCTCTGTAAGATCCAGTTCCTTTAAGCCTTCATCCTTATTAATGTATGATGTACTTTTAAAGTACGGACCTTGTGAATCACATTCTAACTGTTTGCTCAAATGCTCCTGAGAATAGAGTTGTATAATTTTTCACATTCATGATTGTTTAACTTACAGGCTTAACTCTTAGTCCAAATGGTAATAGTATACCAAGTAGGTGGATATGATATGAATTTGTTTATTTGGAAATGTAGTATCTACTAGAAGCAAAAAGATGATAGGTTTTCCAAAGGAACCTAGACTTTTTGATAGGTTTTCTTGAGGAAGTCCGAGTCCCCAGGTGATCAACTCAGATCTATATTTTGTTAATAGAATTCTTCTCGACATTACAATTGGTTTCCTCTCTTAAATAGGAGAAAATTACATACCTGAATCCTTAAAATTGTGAAAGTAGATAGAGAATAGCTACCCATAATTTTAATTAGTTGAATAAAAGAACTAACAGAAATTCCAGGAAGTGATTACATGAACAAAAATGTGATCTTGACAGGCTATGAATATGTTTTACTTCTTGCAGGTTTAAAGATGTTTTTCTTTAATTGTTTCACTTCAATATGTAACCAGCTATATAATTGTTATTTCCAGCTACAAGGACCGTTTCATTGCATCATTGCCAGCTTCACGGCGTGCAAGTGCTGACTTTACTCGACCAGTATTTACTGCTGTAGCATTCTATCTATGTGCAAAGAAGCACAAGGTAGCTCATTCTTGATTTCATACTCTCTTTCATAGTGTTGGGTCCTTATTCTTAAAACTGAACTTGATTCTTGCTTCAAAAACAGCTCAGGATAGATAAGCTGAAATTGATTGAGCGAAGTGGCGCTTGCGAATCTGAATTTTCCTGTGTAAGAAACTCGGTTTCCTATTATTGTTACCACTTACACTTCCCTTTTTTACGCTTTGGGTATGGCAATTGACTGAAAATTGCATTGCAGGTTTCCACTTCCATGAAAGACTTGTGCCATGATGTCTTAGGGATTTCAAGTGAAAAGAAAGATCCCAAGGAAGTGAAAGGGAACCGAGGTTGGTAATCAAAGTTTTGTTTTGTTCACTTGGTAATATGGTTAAGATTTAGCCCAAGGCAGATGCTTACATCAAGTCTTTTCTTTTTGCTCTCAGAACTGCTAAATGCATTACCAGAAAAAAGAAAACTTGAAGACGGTGGTTATTTATCTGATGATGGCGCAGAGGTATCAATTAGCTGCACTTAACTTGGTTTTCTATATAGATCACAGATCTTTGCTTTAAGATGATATCAACATAAAAAGGCATTGATTTAGTCTTCGTTGGAACGATTTTACAGTTGTTTGACATGGTCTATTTTGTACCAGGTGCCTTCTAGAAAACATATGCATATTAATGTTGATCAGTTTGTTCTTTGTTGTGAAATGTGTAATTGATGATTTCTATTCCTCTAACTATACACAGAATGAATTGATCATTTAGTCCTATTTTACTTCAAGCAACACAAACAAATTCACCTGCTCATAAAAATAGTGGTGATAAGCTTGTCTGATGGGGTAATTGGGAATGGATATTCATGAAATGTAGGATAACTGACACAAACTGGGAGAACCCTGAGGAGTTTGCCCAAGTAGTGAAGGTCTTATACTTAGAGGTTTGCCTCCTGTGTTCAAATCAATGATTTATCATGGCACGTGTAGGAAAGCTTTTGAATCGGGTGTGCAAGCCTTGAACACCTACACAAACTCATGAAATAGTTAATCTCTTTTGATTGACCACAAATGAGGAAATTTCGCCAGATAAAAAACCAAAGCAAGAGAATCTAATCTTCTTTTCTTGATAATGGGTTACTAATGAACAATTGGGAAGCTTAAATTAATTACTGTCTTGATGCTCTGATGTTAAAATACAATTACTACAAATCTTGCAGCTTTCAAGTTACAAGCGGCGCAAACAAGTTGAAAAACGTGGCTATGAGGACTGGAAATCCAATGTCATTGCTTCTAACAATCAAAGCAAGCCAAAGGGTTTTTAAGACTTCCTTTTTTTTTGCATTTCTCAACATTTCACAATTGCTTTTCTATTTGTATTAAAATGAGTAAATCTAATTACATACTTTCGCTTCTTTTCTCCAGTATTGGGCAAGCGGACTACTCAAACTCGTCTTAACTTCTTGAAGGAAGTTCAACGGACACAGAAGTTGGAGGCCAAGTAAGAGGAAGGAGTTTCCCTCTTGTAATACAGATATAACATGGGATAGAAAAGCTAACAACATTACTTACTGCTGTTTTGAAGTATTTTAGATTGATTGATTTGAGTTGTTGGCAAGCTCCTAAGTTGCACATGCTGCAATGAGTGTAGCATGTCTTGGATAAAACTCAGATTTTCATTGCTGCAACTTAGATTGCACCGTGTACATAACAACTCTTATTAATGTTCATATTCTTTTACTCTTTGGTTATCATGTTTGAACGAAAAATGACTCTTACCTCTCCTCTAGTTTATCTAAATTGCATGGACAACAATCTACATCTGATCTACATTTGTCATCTTCCCACCCACCCCACCACATCTCAGAAGCTCCCTATGGCCATCGGCCACTATCTCAAAAGTTCTCCCTCATTCGCACGATTGAGTAGTGCAACTGAACAGGAATAACGCCACCAATTGAGCAAGCGGTGACTGAGTAGGAGTTTTGGATTTAATTTTGAACTTTGGACTGAAATCTTAATGCCTTACTGTTGAAGAAATGGATTGACATATTTCCTATCAAGCTACGTGTAGATAGATCAGTGTTCGAATACCTTTTGGATTATATTGGCAAGTAATGCATTTCTGCTAATAACATTTAAAATATCTCTTGGATTAAGAATATAAATTTGAGTTAACACTCAATTCATAAGTCACCTTTTGTATATGAGTTAAGGGTTAGGATTTTTACATGTTATTAGAGTCAACTTAAACACCATTGGACTCCTGTTATATTTTCACGTGACACATAAGATCGATATGTATGTGATAGAGGTGATGAAGTAATCTCACATCGGTTGAAATATACTAGTACTAAAAATATATCCTTAGGTAACTTTCAACTTATAAACTTATTTTTGGGTATAAATTATACGGCAAGACTTTTATACTCTTATCTTCTATTCTTCTTTATGATGGAAATGGACTAGGACAATAGCATAACAAATATTAGTGGATAAAAAAACATCTAATGATAACCGTCCATCACTATGATAAACATTTAATGATAATCATAATTCCATGTCATAAAAAATTTCCAATTTAATCTTACACATCGTTAATTCTTTTATTCAACATTCTTATAATTAATACACAATTGTCCAACAACTCGGCCCATTCCTTCAACATGGTCTTCCCTATCTTTTCACATCATCAAACATTACTCAATAATGGAAGGTCAAGTATTCTAGTGCAAGTATAGTAGTCGATCCTGTTTCGTTACCCATTTAGATTTGTTGATTAAGCAGAGCACTTTAGATATTTCATTATTTTGTTATTCTGTATCGGAGTAATATATCAGAAATATCAAATATTATTTTAAGGTTTGATATAAATAATATATGAATGAAATTTTGTCTACTGACCATAATAGTTAATTTCATTTCGGTTATCGTTCTGCTTTGTTAGAAAATGAACATATTATGTTATTTCGATATTTCGTTTCTGAGTAATATTTTAGATACATTAACTAATATTGTAAGATTTAATATAAATAATATATGTATGAAACCATTTTCTCATGATTTATAATTTACATAATAGGATATAATTTCGAATGAAGTACAACAAAAATGATTGTTTTTCAACATAGCCTAAATTTTATGATATTGTATACTCAAAACGAAAAAAAAAATTCATTCATCTGTATTTGTATCAATAAGTTTAACTAATTATAAAATCTATTTACACTAAAATCGAAAACAGATAAATGGAAATGTAAAACAGAAAAAAGAAAAGAGAAATAAAAAGGATACAAACTTTTAATTATGCAAAAATATTGAGAATGACGACCATAATGTGGCTCTCCCAATTTTAATATCGAATCACTGATGATTCAATGTGATGTTACTTATTTTAATTATAAAATGACATATGCATCACTTATTATGAGAGACAGTCACAGTATGGTCACGCTCCCAATAATATCTTCTTCATATGAGCTTATATAGTGATTCAAAACACACGTGAGCTAACTTTGCACTTTTTGTGTAATTTCGCTTAACATTTTATATGACCAAGCAACTTCCTCTCTCACAAGCACATTCTAGTCCAAGTTGTTTTTCACCAGAAACAGGCTAATTCCCGTCAAAATGTTTCGCCTAGACCGGAATTGACCGAATTAGTGGATAAAAATATTACTAGCCGGCGTTTCGCTTAGTCCTCACCCCAAAACTAGAATATTTTGATTGTTCTGACTGGCATGTAACGAAATTGACTATTATGCTCATGCCTGATAACTTACATAAAACATATAGTTTTATATAAAATATAACTAAAATGGGTGTTTTAGAGCGTGGTATACATTTGATTACATTTAATTATCTGGTTCTCAATACATTTTGACAGGTTTTAAAAAATAAAATGAAAATATTTGAATCTACTAGAAACAAAATAAAATTAAGATAAACTTTTGGTTTCTCTTTTTACCCTTAAGCTCCATTAAATGTAGTACATATTTCTTTCTTTTTTTATTTAATTCATTTATATTTTTACTCACTAATTATTCTTTTACTAATATTTTATAGTTTTAGTATTTTATATTATTTCATTATGTTATAAGGAGTGTCAAAAATCATGTGCATGATTTTAGAGATATATTTATATCATGAATATTCTTTTAATTAATAACAATGAGTTATTCTTTATTTGTAAGTTTTTTTGTACATTGGTATATGATGAATACACTTTAGTATTTTTTTTATATTTTTTAGTTTTATAATAAGTTTAATAATTTTTAATGTCCATTATCCGTTGTAAAGTAGTTTGTAAGATTCAATTCTCTCATCTCAAATAAATCTTTTTTATTAGTTTTTTTTCTCTCAACATATGATATACATTTGTTAGGATTGTGCATTCTTAAATTAAAATTTCTTGAATATAATTTATCGTCTTCAAGTGATCCACGACTTATTCAAATTTTCTTCGATAAGTAATCGTGTAATTCTAAATATATCATCTCCTAGATCATGCGTGACTTATTGAAGTTTCTTTATATCTGTAATAGTTTAATTGTAAACATGAGAAAATAATATTGTTTACCACTATTATTTTACTTTTCTTTTAGGTTTATATTAATTTTGAAAGCTAATGTTGTGAAAAAATCATTTAGGCTAAAGCCCAACATCCAATCAGACTTTCAAGCAAGGTCCAATGTTTCTTCTCCAAGGAATGACCCAGATTAAATTCAGACCAAGGGTTTTCCGCCTAGGACCAACACATTCATGACTAAGATCACCACAGTCGAGGTCTAATTGACACCTCCACGATTGAAACCATCGTGATGGCTGAGGTCCTCTAGTCATCTCTACAGCCGAGACCACCTTGATGGCCGAGGTCCCCTGATCACCACTACAACTGAGGTCCCTCAATCACCTCTACAACCAAGGTAACCAAGATGGCCGAGGTCCCCATTTACATGCCTGTCATGCCACGGTGATAGCCATGGTCCTACCTGCACTCCTACGACCGAGGTCACTGGGACAACTAAGGTCCTCCCATGTCCGCGGCTAAGGCTACCTGAGATAGCCGAGGTCCACCTAGTGACGTGAATATGACAATTAGTCATATAAAGAAAGAACATATGCACAACACCCCAATAAGGTAAACTCTAAAGGTAATTTAAGGGGATTTGAATGAAAGGAATCTCCTTAAGTGATGGATATTCCCCATAAATATATCCGTTCCTTATAAGAATGAAGGGGTTGACACATCAAGCATGAAAAAGTGAATGTAACAGATTCATTATGAATAAATGACGACTCTCACTCAAACGGTATGCATTCTCTCTGATTTCAATTCATCATCTAAAAAAATTCCACTGACTTGTTCATCAGAGTTTATTAGGCTGGGCACCAAACCTGTGTCGAGATAATCCACCATCGGTTATTCTTTCTTGTAGGATCGTGAGCTCATCATCTTTCGAGGCGTGGTATCTCTATTGATCGTAGATTCTCACCATCTATAGTATGACATTGTCTGTGAGAAACAAAGATCTTCCTAAAATATTTCAGTAACATTCAAGCTTGTTATAGTTGCAATGGTGTATACGAGGCTAATTCTTGACAGAATGCCAACCGTTAAGATGGCTCTGTCGGAATCCTTGCCAGAAATCTGGTAGAAGCAATCAGAGGGTAGAAAATAATTCCTATAGTCCCAGTAGTGAATATGATAACACCACAACCCAACAATGTGATCTATCTGACTGTCCTTCTCTTGTTGAGAAAATAAAACACCGCACCAAGGAGATAACATACCTTAAAAGAGGAAGCACAGGTGATGAGAGGACTGGAAGAAAGGCGTAGCTATAGCCCGACACCAAAACGCCCGCTCGGGAGAATAAAGAGCGCAGTCAAATTTTGCCTCACAGGCCTGACGATAATGGAGAAGCATGTGACAAAGTGAGAAGGGAGAGAGAAGTGAGGGGAGATTCCCAACATTCACTGCGTTAGTCATGCCATTCCCAAAAACAGAGATGGCTCATGATAAAGTTGCGAGCTGTAGGCCAGGACTCAGGAATGAAGAACATAGGTACAAATGAGATATAGATCAGTAGAAGGATGAGCTAACCGGGCATGGAAAAATGACTGTTAGAAATCATTATAAATAGATGACCATCACTCAAACGGTATGCATTCTTTATGAGTCCAATTCATTCTCTCAAAAAATGTTCTACTGACTTAATCGCCGGAGCGTTTTAGGCTGGGTACAACACTGATGTCGAGATATTCGTTTCTCCAGTTGTTCTTTCTTATAGGATCATGAGCTCACAATCTTACGACGCTTGCCATCTCAATTGATCGTAGATTTTCAACATTTACAAATGTATTTATTTTAATGTTAATATTAAATTTAAAACTTATTTTATAATTTTAAAATACTTCAACAAGTGCCAATCACATCCTTCTTGACTAGCTAAGAAAAAAGTTCTTACAAAAAACTTTGTTCTAGCATGCAATATTTGTTACTTGGTTTTTTTTAACATGGGTTTTAGTTTAATGGTTAATTAATGCCGTGTTAGAAGATAAAATTGCATTTGATTTATATAATGGAGTAATTGTTGGAATCAACAAATAGATTAATTAAAGGAGATTTCATCATTTTTGGTTAATCAATAATTATGAATCATTTTAGGAGATTTGTTAGGATGTCATTTCTCTTTTATGTTTGTTTCCTTTGTTGGCTGCTTTGACCTCTATTTATACATCTCTACTGTAGAATGTAAATACTTATGGTTTTTAATATGGTATCAAAACTATCGAATTAAGCTCTTTCCGTTGCTACTGCTGGCCTTCATTACCAGAGAAGAAAAAAAATTGTTTTGGGTATTAAAAAACCCACGGAACACTTCACAGCCGTTGGAAACCCACTAAACACTTCATCAAACACTCCCTTTGCTATCTTCATTCTAAACCCAAGAACACTTCTTCTAAACCCAAGAAAGCCATAAAAGTCCTATAGAAATCCAAGGAAATCATTCGCGACAGAGAGCGTGTAGAAAAACCCACGGAAACTCAGAAAAATTCATTTGGTGTATCTAACTCTAGCCTTGCTGTCTTCATTTTTTGCCATCAACGCAAATAGAAGCTCGTCCAAGAGAGCCCCTCCTCTCAACAGAACCCACATCTAGGCGTGTGCACAAATTTTACAAACCGATTGACCGAACCGAACCGAATCGGTTCAGTCAGTTCTTTTTTTTATGATTCAGTTAATTTAAGTAATCGAACTTTTGATTTAATTATATTTTACAATAAACATGTAATCGGTTGAATCGATTATAATCATTTTTAGTATACATATATAAATTAGACATAAATTATTAAAAACTTAATATATTAGACAAAAATTAGACATATATTATTAAAAAATTGATATAATCATCAATTAGACATATATATATATATATATATATATATTAATTGCGTTGAGTGTTGATGTTTTCAATTTAATGAATTTTGCTATTTTTCTAAAATTTTTATAATTATAGCCGAATCGGTTATAAGTAAACGAATCGAACCGGTTACTTCGATTTCATTCGGTTCGGTTATTTTGATTATACCGGTTCGCTAATTTAGGTAACCGATGAATTCGATTTAATTACAAAAATATTTTACTAACCAATCGGATCGAACTATACACACTCCTGCCCACACCAGAGAGCCACTACTTCTTGAAGGCTCTAGTCCGGACAGACTATTCTCATTGAATAATTTGTATCGGCTTGTCTCAATTGATTTTGTAAATTTATTTAGTTAAAACTTATTTGGGTTACATTAACGTGGGCCTTTTTTCCTCTGGATTATTGGTTTGGGCTATTTCTCATCTCTATCCGGCTGTGAGTTAATTGTTGGAGTAATACCAGTATTACTTAATTTTTTGGATTATATTAGTTTGCTTAAAATTTTTTGGGTTATTTTACTTAAGATGGATCAAGACCCACTTGAAATTGAGTTGGACAGAATTCATAAGGATATTAAGATGGTTATGGAAGCCTAGTGAACAAAAACTAAAATAGAGATCCATGTATGAGATTGAAGATACAAGTCTGAGTCAAAAAGAGTATGAAGTCAAATTTCAGGAATGTTAAGTTGAGTTCCTGCAAAGAAAGGAAGACCTGGATAAAAGTATAAAACACTTATAATGAATAAAGTTTTAGTTGATGTTTTCAGGATTAGTTGTACAAACACTCCCTCTGTATGTGAAACAGCCTTATCATCCATTTCAGGGAGAGCTTTTTTCACAAAGGAATAACGAGAACCCGTGTACAAAGTTATGGGACATGATTTAGATAATGTCACTTGCGCCTTTACCCAAACAGGTAACTCAGGTATAGCCTTAAATTCCTATAAAATTTATTTTGATACCTGGATAATAGCTTCAGATCACATGACTAATAAAACTAATGATTTTGAAACGTATCTACCATGTTCCAAATAGAAAGTAAAAATACCAAATGGTACTTTTACTCTTGTTTGATATATGGGAGATTTCAGTCACATCAACTTTGTCTCTGGTTCATGTAATACGTGCTCCTAACATTGCTTGTAATATCTTGTCCATCAGTAAAACTACCAAAGCTCTTCGCTATTTAGTAACTTTTTTCCTGATTGCTATGGGTTTCAGGACCTAAAGATGGGAAAGATGATTGATTTTGGTAAGGAGAAAGATGGACTCTACTATCTGGATGCCAATGGAGTATGTGCTCGAGCTCTTCTTAGTGAGGGTAGTAAAGAAAGGAGAAAAGAAGTATGGTTACACCACTTAAGACATGGTCATCCTAGTTTTACACCTTTAATTATATCCAAATCTATGTTCTAATTTTGAATTCTCTCAAGTTAAATGTGAAAGTTGTGAACTTGCCAAAAGTCATTGGACAAATTATCTTGTAATAATATGAGGGCTTTCATTCCTTTTTCATTAATCCATAGTATGTGACCCTTTTAGAATTTCATCTATTATATGTTTAAATGGTTTGTTTAATTTATTCATGACTTTAGTCGCGTCACATGAATTTATCTCATTAAAACAAATCTGATGTATTAAATGTTTTTAAAAAATTTCACTCAATGATTCAAACCTTGTTTCAAGCAAAATTATAAACTTTTTGATCTGATAATGATGAGGGAGTTTTTAAATCAAATTCTTAGAACTTACTTTCGTACAAATAGAATTGTCCATCAGACATCTTGTCCAAATACTCTTCAACAAAATGAAGTAACTGAGAGAAAAAATAGGCACATACTACTAGAGCAATAATGTTTTCAAATAATGTTCCTATGACATATTGTAAAGAATCTACTCTCACTGCGGTTCATCTTATAAATAAATTACATGTACAAATTATGTCTTTTGTCACACCAATTGATACTTTAAGAAAATATTTTTCAAACTCAAATCTCCTAGGGTCTCTTTCACTTTAAGTGTTTGGTTGTGTGGTGTTTGTGCACGTTCATAATAAATATCAGTTTAAATTTGACCCTCGGCCTCTCAAATGTATTTTCTTGAGATACGATAACACACAAAAATAATATAAATGTTATCATCATCTATCCCACAAGACATTCATCAACATCGATGTAAGTTTTTTTGAAGACCAAATATTTCCCCTTCTAATCTTCAGGAGGAGAAAAAATAAAAGGAAGATCAGTCTTGGATTGTTCCATTTATATATTTGTAAATTTCATTCCAACATAAGAAAATCATGGTGGGAGAAAATGGTGTTATCAATACTGAAAGTTTTGAAACATTTTTATCCCGCTCACTAGAAAAAAAGTGATGAGTTTATAACATAATCCAGAAGAAAAATAGATAGTCTTCAAGATCTAATTTCTCTCAATCAAGACCAATCATTGCTCAATGCTTCTGGTACTATGGAAACACATACTCCTTTAAATTGTGATCTTGATATTCCTGTTGCTATTAGAAAAGGCATAAGGACATGCACTCAATACCCAATCTCAAATTTCATTTGACTCCATAAATTAAAGGGAATATATAGATCTTTTGTCTCACAATATCTAATGAAAGTATACCTAGGGATGAACATGAGGTGCTTAGTGATCCTAAGTGGAATAGTATTATCCTTGAAGATATGAAAGCTCTACATAAGAATGATACTTGGGATGTCATCAACCTGCCTAAAGATAAGAAAATTGTGGATTAATCGAGTGATACAAGCTAGACTGGTGGCTAAGGAATATACTCAGGCCTATGGGCTAGACTACATGAGATTTTCATAATTAGTAGCGTAGATGAATACGATCAGAATCCTCTTTACTCTAGCAGCAAATCTTGATTGGCCTTTCAGAAGTTTTATGTAAAGTAGATTTTTTACATGGAAATTTGGAAGAAGAGGTGTACATGGATATGTCTCCGAATTTTGAGAAAACTTAAAATCAAGGAGGTCTATAAACTGAAAAAGGCCTTGTTCGGTTTGAAATAATCTCTCAGAGCATGGTTCAAGTGATTGACTAAATCTCTCATAAATTTGGCTAATCTCAAAGCTAAGAAGATCATACTCTGTTGATGAAACATTCATCTAGTGGTCGCGAAAGGTCTAACGCGACGTACTTATGTTCGTCGCAAACTTCGTCACTTTTACATCGTCAACGAAAGTCTTCCGAGATAAAAAATGAAATCGTCACGTTAGACCTTTAGCGACGAAACAAAAACTAGTGGCAAAGATTTTCGCGATGAAAATAAAAGTTGTTTGCGACAAAAAAAATTGTCGCAAAAACCTTTTGCCACCAATATTTCTATTCGTCCCAAAAAGCTTTTGCGACCCAATTAGGTTTCGTCACAAAAACTTTTTGCCGTCAATATTTCTCTTTGTCGCATAAACTCTTTTGTGACCAATTTTTTTTGTTGCAAAATATTTTTGGCGACCAAATTTCACATTACCAGAATGTAAATAAAAAATACTGAATTTTTTAATTTTCATGTACACCTATAAGAGCAATTAATATCATCAGAAAATTTATCAAACCCGATATTTTTTAGGAAATACTTATATTAATCATTAATATATGTAATGTAACAAATTAGTTGTAGTTCATTACAAAATCTTCAAATCATAATTCATTATAGAATTTGATTCATAAATGTATTCAAAGAAAAGTTAAAAAGAGAGTATTTAAAGCCTTATGTTACACCTGCAAAGCTATATTTTGAAGCTCATATTTCTGTTGTTGAGTCATCGTCAAGAAGTGGGAAACCGTTTTGACGTGCCCAAGCGAGTAAGCTTTGTAGTTGGCTCTCCATCAACTTGATTTGTTTTTTTAATTCTATATTTTCAACTCGACTCTTTTTTAGAAGATGTGGGTGGGACCCATACCTAAGACCTTTATTTCACCTGAGGACTTCTTCAAATATCTCTCCTTTGGAGCGAGGTACGACATCCTCAGCGGTAAGCTCATTCCGTAAAACACACATGCGCTCCTGTGTAAGATCACAATGAGCCAAATTCAAGATAAATATATTCATCAATCAGAAAGTATTGGTAAAACATCCAGCAAAATCCGATTTAAAGTGATAACCTTCCAAATTAAAACTAACATTATTATCTTTAGACAATGAGCATCAATCATAAAGTAGTCAAAAATCATCTAGCACGGTTAGATACAAAGTGATAAGCCTCCCCGCCACACCCACACACACATTAAAATTAACACTATTATCTTTAGACAATGAGCATCAATAAGAAAATATTCAAAACTCACTCTCAGATCCAAAGTAATAAGCCCCCCACACCCACATATTGAAATTAACATTATTATCAAGACAAGGAGCTTCGATAAGAAAATATTCAAAAATCATCTAGCACGTTCAGATACAAGGTGATAAGCCCCCCATACCCCCACACATATTGAAACTAACACTATTATCAAGATAAGAATCAGCAATCAAAAAATATTCAAAAATCATCTAGCATGCTCAGATGCAAAGTGAGAAGCCCCCACACACCCACACACACATTGAAACTAACACTATCATCTTTAGACAAGGAGCATCAATCAGAAAATATTCAAAAATCATCTAACACATTTAGATACAAAGTGATACCCCCCTACCCACCCACCCACACATTGAAACTAACACGATTATTGATCAAAATATTTTAGAGGGGTTACTCACGTATCTTTCGTGAGCCGTATCATTCTGCCAACTTTTTTAGCACTGAAATACGTGTTGTAAAATATTTCAATTCGAGTAGGTGCTACGCTAGTTGAAGTTTCCTATCCGAAATACAACAGAAGTTGAGTCGTTAATTATTATATACTAAACATTATTAAGAGTACTAAAATAATATTTTGATTCACCTAACGAAATCGATGATTAAGAAAAGTACATTCCCTCCATTTATGATTGTATGGAAGGTTTTGACAGTTTTGAGAATTGGTTTTTGAGCATGCCTATAATAAATGAGTTTTATGATTGAAGTAATTAATCAAATAATCAAAATGTAATAAATAAGCTTTGATAATACGAATTACCCCAAATTTCTCCATCTCCCAAACTGTGCATAGCCAATCCCAATCATCCTATGATAAACTTTTATAAAGATGTCGTCTTGCTACTATTGCATCTTTAATTTTTTTATAATGTCTATGCAATGTTTACTTGTATCCTTTGTATGTGTTCGCTGCTTCAAATTTAATTCAACCGATCATAGCATTATTGGTAGATTCGAAAGTAAAATAGATGTGCAATAATATTTTACTATCATTCACGCAATAAAGAAAATATAACAATAAATAGATGTATCATTATTACCTGTAACCTATCAATTATCACTGTCAGGAATTCTTCAAGCACGTTGGACCAACCCTCATATTGAAGTGGTATGAATTGTCGTACGAGGGCAAGGTTGAATTGGACGGTCCACTGTCCAACAGGTCTAACAACATCAGGATGAGGAGTATCGATTGGTAATTTTTCGAACTGGCTCACTAACCTCTCCAACTCAATCTCTATTGTTAGCCCTTGAACATTTCTCACACTCCTCGAAGAAGATGAGGCCCCTAAAAACAAAGAATAAGAAACTCTTATAGTAAAAACTATTACAAAGTGTATATACCTATCTGGGAATCATCTTCATCAGTAGAAGATCCTATAGCAAGATCTAGATTTGGAAGAGGATTATTTGTTACAGGAGACATTAACCCACATAAAGATAAATGGCATGAAATAAGATCTCAAACATGTTATTGCTTATAAAATAAATTAAAGCAAATTTAAGAATAAATGAACGAATATTTTACCCTAACAGGCTTACCGTTGCTTTAAAATTCAATCTATATCATCATCACTTGGTAATATCCTCTGAATTGTTATCATAATTAATCAAAGCGTCGTCTTTATTGTCATCATCATCAATAAAATCAACATCAATATTACTATCTCCTACTCCAATAACATTTGCATCTATTTCAGCAGATTCCACGCCATGCCCGTGAAATTGCATTGTTTCTGACTCATCTAGATTTATAGATGGCAAAGTTATTTCAGTAGGCCCTATTTCTATCTTTTGTTCTACCTCAGGAACATCTCATAAATGTATATGTTGAACATTTTGCACCACTTTCTAGTTGACTCCAAATTTGCAATCATCAACATAAAAGACTTGTTGCGCTTGAGATGCGAGAATAAAATGCTCATTTTCATATCAAGTTTGACTCACATTTACACAAGTGAAACTAAGATCTCTCTTCACTCTATTTATTTTTTCATTTTTGTCAAACCATTCACATCTAAATAATATATATTTTCTTTCTCGTACATTCTGCATCTCATCACTTCTTTTAACCTACCAAAAAGTTCAGTCACTTCTACATCATGTTCTCCTGGAATTACTAAGCCACTATTTTGGGTTGTCCGTTGATGATCATGATCTATATTATGGTATTGAATGCCAAATACAACTAGAATATGACCCTACACGATTATCTAAACCAAATGCTAAAGCATATAAATTATATGTGGCTTCTAATGATCATTGACGGCGTAACTCAATGATCTAATAAAAATAACAAAAGTATTAGTTATTTCCATACTAATTTTAATGATATATATATTTAGTCAAATATATATACATACCCGACTTCTAAATCATTCAGGAAATTGGTTTCGATGTCTTGAACTTAAGTTGACCCGATTAACTCTGTTTAATTCTCTCATGTACTCTCCGCACATATTAATCATTTTATTTTAATGATCTGTGACATAAAAAATAACCATAAAAAATTAGACTTAATAATGTTATTGATATACTTACACTAAGTAAGGTTGTAGCTTATCGTAATTATTCAGCACATACCATTAGACAACTACTGACCCCTCATTTAGTTTGTCGAAGTACTCATCATCATTCCTCTCATTCCGCGTGACTTTGGTTTCAACGCCACGAAGATACGATGAGCGAAAATTCAACAACTCATTAACAATGTAGGCTTCTACAATCGAACCCTCTAGATGAGCTTTGTTTCTAACATTTGTTCAAGTGTACGCAAACTCCTATCATATGACTGCAATTACATTGTGCACGAAATATTTGATGTGTAAGTAAAGGAAAAGTTGAGAGATATACCTTTCAATTGGGTACATCCAACTATAACCAATATGACCACACAATTTTGCTTATTGTGGTAAATGAACTGCCATATGTACCAAAACATCAAAGAAAGCTGTGGGAGATATCCTTTCTAACTTACACAGGATCAAACTTATTCCATCTCTAAGAAAATCCAAGTCCTTAGTATTTAGTGTTTTCGAGCACAATTCTTTGAAGTAGTTAGGTAACTCAACCAAAGCAATGCACACATCCTTACCCAATAAACCACGAATCCCAACTGGTAAAAATCTTTGCAGTAAAGCATGACAATCACGACTTTTCTATCCCGATACCTTACCCTTAGCTTTGTTGATACATCATGATATGTTTTCTGTATGGAAACTTGAATGACTTTAAGATAAAACTTTCTTCTCTCATTTACTATCAATGTGTAACACGCAGGTGGTAACCATTTGTTTCCTTTCAGTTCAAGGTGTAGTTCTTTTCTTATATTCATGTCTGCTAGGTCCAATCGAGCTTTGCAAATGTCTTTTGTTTTGCTTTCTATATTCAACAATGTACCTAATATATTAACGCATATATCTTTCTCAATATGCATGACATCCAATTTGTGTCTAATTTTTAACTTAGACCAATATGGAAGTTGAAAACACACTTTTCTTAGTCCAATTAAGATCAAAGGACACTTTTTTTGTCTAACTTATTTGGGTTTTTGTCAAACTTGACAAATTGAATTTGATCTAATTGCCTTAATGTATCTTCTCATTTCAACTTTTTTTATGCATCATGAAACTCTTGTTTACCGTCATGCAATGTACTCCTCCACCGCATATGATCACAAGGAAAATATCGTCGATGTGTCATGTAACATATTTTAATTCCCAACCTCAACGAAGATGCATATTCGTTACAACAGGGCATGCCAAGTACCATTTTTTACTCCAACCAAACAAATCTCCATATGCTGGAAAGTCATTGATTGTCCACAACACAACAGCATACATAGTAAAAGATTGTCTAAAAGTGACATTAAATGTTTGCAGCCCATCCCACAATTGTTTTAACTCATCTATCAATGACTGTAAGTACACATCAATATCTTTACCAAGTGATCTTGGACTAGAAATTAGTAACGCCATCATAAAGAATGGTTCTTTCATACACTTCCATGGAGAAATGTTATAAGATACTAATATGACTGGCCACATGCTATATGAGTCGCTCATATTTTTGAATGGATTAAATCCATCTGTTGCAAGTCCTAATCTTACATTTCGAGCATCTTCTGCAAAGCAACTATATTGCTTATCAAAATCCTTCCAACCTATTCGAATCAGGAGGATGTCTCAATACACCTTCAACGTTGACACATTTCTCCTTGGTCCATCTCATATCGGATGATGTGTATTTTGACTTGAACAATCTTTGAAGTCTAGGTATAATAGGAAAGTGACGTAAAACATTTTGGGGGACTTTCTTACCCTTTCCATCATCCATTTTATATCTTGGTTCATCACATTCATGAATTTGTCTTTTCCTTCAATCTCTTTCCAGAATAAATCACAATCATATTTATAAGAATGAATTGTGTCATAGCCCAACCCTAAACCTCTTAATTTTTTTTGGCTTCATAGTAAGAGGCTAGAATTTGTTAGCCCATTGGATGAGAACCATTTAAAACTTCAACTAATTGGTCAAACGACTTATTGCTCCAATGATTAAGCACATCGATATGCAACTTCACGATAAAAGATAGAGAAGTATACTTTTGACAATTAGGATAAAGTTCTTTTTCTACTTCAATAAACAAATCACTAATCTGTCTAACGTCTCTACATTTAGATATATCCTATCAGTATTATCCTCTCTAACTCGTTCATCACTCATCTCCATCCCAACAAAACCACAAGTTATCTAATATTTCTCTCATCTCATCACCATCATCATCATCACCGCCACCAAGGTGAGATGTAGTACTACTCATCTCCATATTTGGTGAATGGTGATATCTTTGTATCTTTTCACCATGAAACACCCAACAATCATAGCTAAATGCCATTCCATACTGGCACAAATGCATTTTAGCTTCTATTAAAGACAATTGTCTTGAATTAAGACATTTTTACATGGACAATGAGTTTTCCCCTCTACATTGAGATAATTACTGGCCACGTTCATTAACTGTGAAATACTATCAATATACTACTTGGACAATCTATTAGTATTTTTTATCCAACTCTTATATATTTTGTCACTCTGTAAATTAAATAACTATTTAGAAAAACTCTCAACAAAAGATCTCTAAGCAAATAAAACCTTCAACATACTAATTCCTAAGCAAATAAAACATTTTTAATTTAAAGTCATATGAATAGATGTTAATTTAACTAACTAATATTTGAAAGAGGAATGCAAATATCTAGTCCAATATCAGAACTCTTGATGGCTAAGAAAAGGAAAGAGACAAGAAATGGATATCACAAGATTCAATTGATCCTAAGAAAAATTAAGAATTGGAAAGAAGATACGAACCTTGTATCAAAGTCAATTATGTATACAGACGTGGATAAAAGAATTGGAATACTACCGACCAATGTTTTATAATGAAAGAATAGAGAGTTTCTTAAGTAATTTTAGCCAACAAACACAAAAGATAGATGTACTTCAACTCAAAATAGAGTAAATATGAAATGGTGATGAAAAGTCTCTTGAACTTTTAGATTCAAATCTGACATATATTTATTGAAACGTTCTTTGAAGGAAACAAAATAAAAAGAAGTAATCCAAATAATTTATATATAAATGATCAAGTATGCTTCATCTCCAAATTAAACCAATTAGACACTGCAAAAGAATTAAACAGAGCAAACAAACAAAAAGAACAAAGAACAAAGAACAAAGAACAAAGAACAAAGAACAATGTCGTACTACCAACAAACTTAGATTTAGTGAAAGATTGAAACACAATTAGGAAATTAGGATGAGAGAGAGTACATGGGAAAGAGAACACATTTTGCTGGACTCTACACATAGGACCACATAGCCATGTAGGTTTCCCATGTGTAGATTTCATTAATTTCTAACGTCAATTTTAATGTAGCCATCGATTTACCCTTTTTCAGTTCAAACGTATATGAAATGAAACAATAAAAAACTGAAAGGATATTTTCTAAATTAAAGACATATATTTTATATGTCATCTTGTATTCAGAACATGTAAATCATTGGTACATTAGATAACTTGAATAGACAAAGTCTCTTGAAATTTTGGATTCAAATTCGACATATATTTATTGAAGTGTTCTTTGAAGGAAACAAAACAAAAAGAAGTAATCAAAGTCATTTATATATAAATGATCAAGTATTCTTCATCTCCAAATTAAACCAATTAAATGCTGAAAAAGAATTAAACAGAGCAAACAAACAAAGGAAGAAAGAACAAAGAACAATGTCGTAGTCCTATGTGTAGAGTCCAGCAAACTGTGCTAGTTGAAGATGAATACAACTTTGATCAAAACTCAAACAACAATTAAAACTGAATTATGACTCCTTATTTCATCAGATATTTGGAGCTAGTAAGTAACAAAACAACATGAGTTCTCAAGACTAGAAGAACGATATATTATCTGGCAAATAATAATTTTTGATAATTCTATTTACAAATTATACAATATCAGAAGATACCATTGCTCAACAATCTAACAGAATTGAAGCAGAACGGGCAGACAAACCAACCGATTATATCCCCCCCCCTAAAAAAAAGAAGAATTGAAGCAGAACGGGTAAGTAAACCAACAAAATCGAAGCAGAAACGAAGGAAAAGGGGAAATCTAGATAAATAAATAGCAGTAGAGAGATATCTGAAAATAAGTTTTTTTCTTTTTTTATTTATTTATTCTTTCGTATCAAACATTTTTGGAGAAAAACAAATGTACCATATCATTTCATGATGGATCGACGAATTATTGGGCCGAGCTAGATTTGAACCAGCGTAGACATATTGCCAACGAATTTACAGTCCGTCCCCATTAACCGCTCGGGCATCGACCCAGGAAGAATCAATTCTAGGATTATTGATAATTCATTATCAACTTCCTTTCGTAGTACCCTACCCCCAGGGGAAGTTGAATCCCCGCTGCCTCCTTGAAAGAGAGATGTCCTGAACCACTAGACGATAGGGGCATACTTGCCCGACTGCCATCATACATACTATGATCATAGTATGAATAGTTTTTTGAAATTGTCAATATAAAAAAAATCGAATAATATGACTCACAATTCGAAGGATTTTTCTGTCTTTCATGATTCCATAAAATTTTTTGATTTCTCATTTATATTTATGAATGAATCGTTCATTCTAATCACCATTCTATAATTCTATAAAAATTTATATTTTTGAGAAAATCTGAGCAACGCGCAAGCAAACCAACCGATTATAACCCCCCACCCCCCAA
>QANY01003744.1:127748-226453 GCA_003255025.1 Datisca glomerata | reverse complement strand
CCCCCCCCCCCCAATTAAGCAAACCAACCTATTATATCCCCCCAAAATAAGCAAACCAACCCTTAGAAGGAGATTATAAAACTACACAAAAACATATTTGTAGTAGGTAAGGAGAGCTTACCTAAACCTCAGCGACAACCAGTGAAGAAGAAGAAGAAGAAGAAGAAAGCTTGGCGACAAGCGACGAAGAAGAAGGACCAGCTCTCTATCGAGGGGGTCATCTCTGTCGCGAGGGGGTAACAAGGGATATGGATTATGCGTAGGGTGAGGAGAGCTGAGGGGAATGGGAGGGTTTTATTCCTCTCGTAAAATGACGTCGTTTTCCTTGGACCTTTAGCGACGGATAATTTTTTTGGTAGGAAAAAGCTGGACCTTTACTGACCAAATTATAAAGTGGTCGGTAAAACATGACTTTGGCCGATGAATTTAAATATTCATCGGTGAAAGACCACCATATAATTGGCGCACACCCTCATTTTTTTCTCGGGGAAATATCAAGTTTTTTGTGATCAAATAAATTTTTGGTCGCTAAAAATGACTTTTAGCCACGAATTTACCTTAGTGGCTTAAAGTTTAGTCGCTAAAAGGTCATTTTCTTATAGTGAATGTAAAAAATGAAAAGCTCGTTGGCGTTTGAGATTAAGGACTTGAGATCTCTAAGATACTTTCTTGGTATTGAAGTCACTAGATCCAAGATAGGAATCTATGTATCTCAAAGAAAGTATGTCCCCGATTTGCTGAAAGAAACAAGAATGTTGTGATGCAAGTCTATTGATACTCTAATTGAATCAAATCATCCATTAGTTCATAAGGCACTTCTGCTGACAAAGAAGATATCAAAGATTGGTAGGGAAACTCATTTATTTATCTCACATGACACCAGAAATTGCTTATGGAATGATAATAGTGAGTCAGTAGATGCATGCACCATGTAGATACTTAAAGGCCACACCTCCTAATTGGGCATGATCTATTATGGACAGAAGATCAACGACGAGATACTACACATTTGTGGGAGGAATTTTAGTCCCCTGGAGAAGCAGAAAATAGCCAGTGGTTACTAGATCTAGTGTAGAAGCTGAATTTAGAGCAATGACTCTAGGTATTTGTGAGTTATTATGGATCAAAACCATATTAAAGGAATTGAGAATGGAAATTGAAAATCCCGTGAAGTTGTTGTGACAACAAAACAACAATCAATATCGCACACAATCTAGTTTAGCATGATAGAATTAAACATGTTAAAGTAGACATACACTTTATCAAAGAAAAGATTGACAATGGACATATATGCTCATCGTCTGTTTTAACCCGCCACCAACTTGCTGATATTTTCATAAAAGAAGTGTTGAGTTCAATCTTTTAAGAGAATTGTAAGCTAAAAAATATCTTGGAGTCAACTTGAGGGGAGTGTTGAAAATCAATACCAAAATTGATGTCGTGAATTAAGTGGATTAATTATAAGATATTTCATAATTTTTAGTTAATCAATAATTAGGAATCAATTTAGGAGATTTGTTAGGGTTCTTTCCTATTTTATGTTTGTTTTATTTGTTGGCGGCTTTCGCCTTCTATTTTATACCACTCAATTGTAGAATGTAAATAAGATATTGAATGAAAATACTTATCTTTTTCAATTTGTTTAGAATTAGGGTTTCTTAGTAAAAAGTGTTGAGTCATAGAAATTTAAATATGCTATATTGTATTTTTATATATCCTAAAAATTATAAATTACTCCCTCAAATTGTAAGCTTACTGTCATTTATAAACATAAGCTTATGTGTCATTTATAATCTTAAGTTTATATTTTATATTCAAAACTCACATTTCGTTCAAATTGAACCAACCATTAACTTACACCTATACTACGCCGTTTGACCCCTTCAACTCTTCATCCCTAACCTTCATTCACGGGCAAGATGAGTGAGCAGGTCTTCATCTTCGAGGAGACAAGTGACTGCCTCATGATCTCAACCTCCCTCCCTACATCCTCGATATTCACGGCAGTCATCAACTTCTTGTTTGATATAGATTTATAGGCAAACGTATCGCTAGTGAAGGGATGAAAGCTACGGGCTAAGGGATCAAAGAACATTAACTAATACCCGTCAATGAAAAGTAAAGAGTGACTTCGGACTGTACAAGGATTTCTCAAACTTTTTCCTTCCAAAAGTATAAGAAAAAAACCTCATGATTTCACAACATGTCAATGCGAGCATAGCGCTTCCCATTTAAATAATTATCTTTCATTCTCTATAAAAACCCATCATCAGAAATTCGTACACGCAACTTTGGGCACCACCGATATTGGCAAATACCCAAAGCACGTGTCTGGAGGAATTTTAGTTGAACATTTTTTTAGTTTTGGTTTTTGGGTATTGGAATTAGTGGAATTTGGTATTGAAAAAGCAAACTGCGAATGATAGAAGATTGAATATAATTGGGTTATGATAACAAGTGTATGGAAGCAACTTAGTTGAAAAGAAGCTTTGTTCTTCTTCTTCCTCGTTACTTTACTACTCTTTGTTTGCCCCTGTTTCCTTAACTACATGAAATTATGTCACTGTCTACTTACTTCACTCTTCTCAGACCCAGAGTATCCAATCCCTCGGCCAAAGGTAAAAAGTCAGTAAGTTATTTGATCCCATCGCGCCATACCTTATCTGGCAAAGGTACTTAACCCCGAACTCTCCCCTGCCGAGCTCGCAATCTAGATCGTGCCTGAGCTCAATTTCACGGCATGTTGAATCCACCAACACTAAGAGCTTGTTCCCATCAGTTTCCATGATAGTTCACACCATAATCAATTGAAAATGGGCTATGCTTCTTCCCATGGTTTTCAACGGCAGATGTGGCTTCCGTCGTGTCAGGATCACGGTGTCGTGAAAATTAGACTTAACAGGCATTACGTACGGGGTTGTGGGTGTCGCAACCATAAATATTTTTTAAGTTCTAGTAATTCAGAAAAAAATTATTGCTTTTTCATCTTTGACATTCTCCGTAACAACGAGTTAGATTTTAAATAAATATTAGCAGTACTTGACATTATTTTGTCATTGTTCATTTTATTTAGTCTAAAAGCCGTTGTTAGTAAACGATTAACAATATTTTGACTATAGGTCATTAAAAAAAACAAAGAAAAAAATGATAAAAAAATTATAATTTATATAAATGTCTGAATTTATAATGATTCATTTTTAAAATCTAAAAAAACATAATAAATAGACGAAACCGCTCTCACTAATAAGGGACAAATGAAATTCCACTTTTTCGCGTAATAAACCCTAACGTAAAACCAAAAAAATGTCGCAGCCTTCCCTTTGCCTCTCCCTCAATCTTGCCGCGATTCATAGCATGCTTGATTTTTGCTTTTTTTTTTCTTCCCTTTGATTAAATTCATCAATATTGTACAGGCGGCGGCTTTATTATACTCTTATGCTGTCATGTTCTTTCTTCCCTTTGATTTTTGCAGTTTCTTATTTAATTTATGTTTTTTTATTAATTTTTCTAGGAAATGGTATTTCATGCAAAATTTCATCACCACAAAAATAGTGGAGATGGTGAAGCCAGAGAGTTTATATGCTTTACAAGGAGGCCCAATCATACCATGGCAGATATATAACTCAGATTTCAACAAAAAGTTTTCAAAATCAATTATCGTTCTTCTGTCAAAGAAACTGCTCCACGTCTGTGAAAGAAACTACAAAATCCAAGGGATGACAGTGTGAAATGAAAATAGTACGTAAATACATACCACATAGTATATGACTATATTATAAAAATGATATACAATACTGTATAACAACATAACATGTAATTATATATCATTACATACATGTCTATGTACTATATTACATAGCTTAAAAAACTCACAAAACACAGTATATTATTATATATCATATAATATATATTTATATACTACGGGTAGAAATGGCACCGTCGAAGCTGTGGAAGAGAGCCAAGCTGCAGTATAGCTGCAGGAAAAACATTAAAAAATAATAAAACTAAAAGATGTAGTTAGTTATAATAAGGAAAAATAAGTAAATTGCTATATAGAATCCTAACTAACTAAAATATCTCTCTTAAAATTTGGTCATATCTATAAAAGAAAAAATAAATGGACATAATATAAAATTTAAACTAGCTTAATTCCCTAATTTTTCCTAGTATTTTTTCAAAAGCTAATCTTAATCTTTTAGGAAGATCTACGGGGCCTGAAAAGTCAGCTCTATATAAATTAAGAGGACATTAGCCCAAAAAGCCCAAAGAATCCTTGATCCATTTTATTCTTGGCTCAATTAGATAAATAGACCACTATAGAAAAATAAATGAGAAAATGACCCAAAAAATTATAATTTACATAAATAACCAGAATTTATAATGGTCTATCTTTAAAATCTAAAATATATAGTAAATATAGAAAATTGCCCTCATCAATGGGGGACCCGCTCGTAATCCTCGCGCACAATGTTACATATTTGATAGATACATACTCTATGCTATATAATAATATAGTAGTACATAAAAATGAACGAATAGTATATAATTGCATATTGTATTATATAATATTATATATATTTTGTTATACATCATATAGACATATACATTATAGTATATATTTACATACCGCGTTATGCAATTTGTAGTCTACTTGCCGTGGTATATTTTAAAATACCATCATATCATAGTATACATGTAGTGTATTTTTATATGTCATTAGTATATCTATAGTATATGTTTATATAATATTAGTATATCGTAGTATATTTATAGTATAGTTTTCTATACTATCCGATATATTTTTGTATACGATCATGATGAAGAAAGTTGTGACCATATTTGGTTGCGGTGAAAAAAGTCGTGATCAGATCTGGTCGAGGCGAAGGAAGCCGGGACCAGATCTAGTCACAACGGTCAATGAAGCAGCGATCAAATCTGGTCGTGGCGGCCATGGAGAGAGTCGCAGAAGTGAGTTGCGGGGCGTGAAAGAATTGCGACAATGGACGCCATGGAAGAAGTCGCGGAAAAGAGTTGCAGGAAGAAAGAAGAGGCGTGGAAAAACTACAACAAAAAAATTCAATTAAACCTAGAAAATATATTAAGTTATACTATGGTCAATTAAATAAATTAACACATAGAATCCTAACTAACTATATCATCTCTCTTAAAATCCAATAATATGTGCAAAATAAAAAATTAAGAGACATAATACTAAACACTAACTTAAACTAATCTAATTCTCTAATTTTTCCAATTATTCTTCCTCTTTCGGACACTAAAAAACCCTAGTATTTAATCATATTTATTCCCCTCAGCCGAACAAAAGAAATGAATTCTTTACTCATCTCCTTCTCAGCCTCTTTGTGTAAAAAAAAAGATCCTATTATTTTCTCTCTAAGCCGAACCAGAAGTTATTTACTCATATAGACCTCTCTCTGGTAATGTATATTTTAACCTACAACCATTGCAGCTCTGAGATTAGGAACTTCTATTCTTCTTCTACTTCTGATCTTCTTCTTCTTCGACTTCTCTTCTTCTAAGACTTTTTCTCTGTTTTTTACAGGTCAGGCGTTGTCGTGGGCCGTCGCGGGAAAATAACGACTGTTGCAGCCGTTTCGTCGCCGTAACGGCCACGACATCGGTGAATCGAGGTAGCTCTGATCTAGCGGGCTGTAATGATATCGAGCCCTCTGATATTGTTACATAACGGCCGTCACGTCGACGTTATTTGAAACCATGTTTCTTCCCCTTCTTCTCCTTGGGGAATTGTGGGGTAATACAACAATTACCCATGAATCAACATAGTCAACTAGAGAATTTTAAACTCTGTTAAATTGGTTTCAGATTTATTTAGCTCCACAAGCTGATGGTGGGTCAAATTAAGCAAAAGCAAACAAAAATACAAGATAGAGGTCAAAGCTGAAGATCAAGTTCCAATCTACCTAAAGAAAAGGAGAAAAAAACAACCTTCGAAGACCTGCTCGCGTGGTTCTGCTCCCTGCTCAATCGTCTCGCCTACGAACGAAGGTTAGGGGTGAAGAAGGTGAAAGGGTGAAGGGTTGAAGGGGTTAAACGGCATAGTATTGCAAGTTAACAGTTCCATTAAGTTCAATTTGTAGGGAAGGTTAATTTTAAATAAAAAATATAATTTATAAATTTAAAAATATAATTTATAGTTTTCTGAGAGAGATATTATGAATGAAAAGTTAACTAAAATATTGATGTATGAAATTTTTTTAGGGGTATGTTCTAAAAATATTCGTCAAGTATAACTTAAAAGGAGAGATATTATCAAAATAAAATACGATTTCTCTCTAGCTATTTCAGCCCAAATCGTATTTTATTTTGATAAGAATTAATCGAATTTTTGAATGAAGTGGAATGATGATGATGAAGATTTCATAATTGAGATTAAAAGAAATTTAAATGACGTGGAATGATGATGATTGTTAGATATATTTTTTATAGTTACAAAATATTGAGTTTAAATTTAAAGGATGGATAATAAGTAAATACATATCCTTAGATAATTAGTATCCATTAACTTCAATTATATTATAAGAATTAAACGTAGATAAGCTTATGTGATTTTTAATCATAGAGATATCAATGTAATTTTTTCGATTTAAATCACGAATCTTATATGCATTAATATAATATTGAGAGTATGTTGAGTATTTTCTAAGCACTTAAACTAGAAGTTTTTCCAAAGCACTTAGAAAATATTAAATTTACCTTATTTTAAGGACTAAAATGCAAATTGAGAAAGTATGATGACTACAAAATCTTAAAGGGTATTATCGCAATAACCCCAAAGTGTGGGGATGTATTACATTTTTTAAAAAGTAGAAAACAATGTCAGAAGTGGGATTTGAACCCACGCCCTCTCACGAAGACCAGAACTTGAGTCTGGCGCCTTAGACCACTCGGCCATCCTGACTACTTTCCGTAATGTATAATGCTTGTACCTATTAATCAATGGCAAAGACCAGAAATTAATCCACAGTGCGGCGTCCTTGTTATGACCTTATGGAAAAGTTCAAATTCTGTAATTTGAAAATTGCAAATCTACGAGTTTTTAAATATAATATTTTATTTTTATTAAAAAAGAGAGAATTAAGTATGTTCTAAAAATAAAAAAAAGTTATACACTTAACCTCCATTAGTCATTTTAATTACTAAATTTGAATTTTGAACTATCTATCTCCTTCTAAATTATACAAAACTTTTTGATATATACATCCTATGATATTAATAAGACTGAACATTTTCAATATTCTCTGAAGCATTGAGGATTTTCTCCTATTTCATACACAAACGGTGGGCGGTGGCCCACAAGGTGTAAGACCAAAGAATTTTATTAAAATAATAGAAAAATGCTTAATATAAAATGAAAAATAAATGGTAGCTGGATGGATGACTTAGAACCTTCTTATGGGTATATCGAAACATGCACCAAGCTGACAATGACAATCATAATACCTCAGAAACGCACATGAAAACAAAGAAGAGAATAAATCCGATGGGCAGCACCTTCACAAAACAATCAAAATATATTCTCTTACTTACATTTAAGGGTACGTTTTTTATGTCTAAATATCTAGAACGCTCTTGTTTGATATTTAAAATGTGAAAATATAGTCATTTAAGAGTATCTTTACGTATCACAAAATTAAAAAATATCCTGATGATTAGTATTCTCAATCATTTTTTTCATTTATAACGTTCACTTGCACGTTTCGTCTAACAAATAAAATAATTTAACATTCTCACAATTATATAATCACATTGTCAATTGTTACTAAATAAAACAATCATCACATTTTCAGACATATTATTTTTCCACGATCTTGTTCTGATAATTTTTTATTCACAATCTCATATCAAATCATCCCCAACCATTATATCCATAAATTTCTTTGTTTTTCACTATTTAACATATGCTTTCTATTTAATATATGTCTAATGTATTCAACAAACCGTGAAATCCATATTTACTTAAATGTGATTACTAATATTCGTTGCTTCAAAAGTGAATTGTCTTTCTTGAAGTCACACGTGGCAATGTTTATTCATAGATCTGAATTGACAGGCTCACCACCACAAAGCACTTTCTCACTTTCTCCCCTTTCTGAGATTTTTGCACGCGCAGTACGACAGCGTTTTGGTTTTTTCTGTGGTCTCCGTCCCCTCTCTTCTATAATTCCCATCGTCTGACTCTGAATATCTTTTGTTGGTCAAACCCTAGCTCGAATCCCTTCCTCCTTTGATTTTGAGTTTCAGTTTTCGATTGCTGTGCTGATTCTTCTCAATCGGGGGATTCGGATTCGGATTTGGTATCGGGGTCTTTTGCAATTCATATGCAATTTATGGTCTTTCCCGTTTAAAATCTGATTATTTACTTTTTTTTTTCCTTTCTTTTTTCTCGCAAATGGGATTTGAAATCTCTGATGAATTGTTGGGTACTTTTGTCCCAATTTTGGTTTATTGGTTGTATTCTGGGATGTACATTCTTCTTGGTTCCTTTGACAATTACCGATTGCACTCAAGGAAGGACGAGGACGAGAAGAACTTGGTATCTAAAGGCACTGTGGTTAGAGGTGTTATTCTTCAACAACTAGTTCAGGCTGTCGTTGCAATCCTTTTGTTTAAGGTATTAACTTCTCTAGGTCTGCAGGCATTTTACATCTTTTATTATGGCTTTTTTCCTGTGCTCGTGAGACGAAATTTAGGTTTTGGGTCAGAGTTCTTATGTTATAAATGTGATTGGGTTGTTGACTCAGAAAATTGCCCTAGTTTTCCTTGCATATTTGGTGTGCGTTTGTGAAAGTTTTATAATTTGCTTAATATTTGAATTCTAGAATATAGATTGAGCTAAAATCTGAAGGTTTTCGGAGTACAATCTTCTTTTCATGTCAAACATTGGCTAGAAGAAATTCCCATATGCATACAGTTGATCATTTACTTAATATTTAATTTTGTTGCTGAATGGGATCGAAATTGTCCTATGATTATGTGTCTCCAGTTAGTTTTACTGATACCTTTCAGTATATTAATTTTTCAATCTCTTGAGAACTTCCATTTTTGGAACTTGTTTACTTTTTTGAACTCTATTATCAGCATAACAGGAATGCATGTCAATTGATGTTCCTAAGGTGATTTTGTACTTTGTATCAAGAAGAGTTCATAAAGCAATAGCTGATTAATTCTCTGGACTTTTGAATTCTATATGTTTCTTTGAGTTTTGTATGGTTGAAGTTTGTTCTTACTAAACTAACTAGGCATTGGACAAAAGTTATTAGCCCAACTAGTATTAGAGGCTTAGTCTGCGTGTGATCCGTGACTCGATCCCTCCTAATTTTCCATTCTCCGATGACAAAAAAAAAGAAGAAAAAAACTAAACTAGATGTTGTGCATCATTTCTGTGTATAATATAGTACACATCTTGTAATTATTGAGTAATCAATTTTAGGCTTATCGCTGCGTCAGAAAGAAACAGAGCTTATCTGTGTTGCCTGTGACTCTTCAAGACATGAAGGTGGTGGTGGGGGGGTATGTATTGTTCAATTAATTAACTAGTCTGAGGCTGCGTTCTCAAAGATAGGATTCTGTTACTACAATTCACTAATCCTTACTATGGTTATGGATGTTATCTATTAGTTCATTCGAACGTGTAATGTTGTTTCTTGCATACTTTTATATCTCGGCATGTGAGAGATGTGCTAATCAATGATATGATCTTCTATCTATAGGTAACTGGAAATGGTGAGGCCGATGCAGAGCAAAAACCTTGGCTAATTGTTCTGACACAGTTTATAACTGCAATGTTGGTTATGGACACTTGGCAGTATTTTGTGCATAGATACATGCATCACAACAAGTTCTTGTACAAGCACATCCATTCTCAACATCACCGACTTGTAGTACCTTATGCGTTTGGTGCATTATATAATCATCCCTTGGAGGGGCTTCTTCTTGACACGATTGGTGGAGCTTTATCTTTCCTCATATCCGGTATGTCTCCTAGAATCTCCATCTTCTTCTTTTCCTTCGCCACTATCAAAACAGTAGACGATCATTGTGGATTATGGCTTCCTGGGAATCTGTTCCAAGTGTTTTTTAGCAACAATACGGCATATCATGATGTTCACCATCAACTATATGGAAGCAAGTACAACTTCTCACAGCCATTCTTTGTAACTTGGGATAGAATACTTGGAACCTATATGCCTTACTCGTTAGAGAAAAGAGCTGATGGTGGTTTTGAGGCAAGGCCTAAGGATGATTGATTTGATGGTTTCTGATGAGTTTATATTGTCTGTACCGGTGTTATTTTTCCCCTCCCTATTAGTGGACCACACTGCGTGCCTGATTTGTATATTACCTCTGCTCTTTTGATTTCAACTTTTTGTTTCCTTCTGTTGATATGAATTTAAAATTTGAATTAGTTGTGCTTTACACAAGCTTTCTTTTTTACTTTCGTACATCAAAATGATTGCAGAAATACTTGTGATTAAAAGGTGGATAAGTCTGCTGAATAATAGTATATCATAGCTGTAGTGACTAAACAAGAGCTCTACAAAGTCGTATTGTCAGATTCTGCCTGTGATGAAATACCATTTTGTTGTCCGAAACTTGTTGGTGATTATCAGATTATGTCTGAGAGTGCTTTTAGTTGGATTGTATCTGAAACTGTTTTACTTGTTACTCATTTATGAAGTAGTTTTGAAGGAGATTCGTTCACATGTTTATATATTTGAAGTCGAGGAATGTTTGCATTGTATCGAGGAATGTTCGCATTGTATCGTCTCCAAAATGCGACTGTCACCACTTCTGTGATGATTCAAGGACCCAGATGTGACCCTACTTGCATTGTTTTTTGGTACCATACCTGCCATTCAAGTACCTTTGAAAATGTTTCAGTAGCAAAGCCAGCTTCTGCCAAACAGAAGCAAATTCAGGGAATAACACGAAGCAACATCTGAAAACTGAGGAAAGTTGTGCTTCTTCAGTGTGGAGTGGACAAAAAGCTTTGTTAGAGACAATGGTATGGGCTGCTGGACAATTTAAAAAAAAAATGAGGTTCCAAAATTATGTGGCTCATGTGCTGAACAGAAGCTATGATTCTTTTCATGTGCTTAACAGAAGAGAGACAACTCAGAACTCCAACTAAACAGATCAACAGATTAATATAACCTTTTCTATTTATGTTGGTTTGTCTAAGCTTCTTTTTTTCCTATTAAAAAAGAACTGAAGTGCGAAATTTCCACAGTATCAATATCCTCCGGGGGCTAAAACATGACCATGAAAACAATGGTAAAATGCATATATGAGAGACAAGTACCTATGAATTGCATATAAGACACGAGTGCTTGAGAGTGGGCAAGCCATCTTTCTTGAAGTAAGCTGGGTTTTTTGGTATGAAAATGATCTTTTTCGGTCCCAAGGGATAAGGGTTCTCCGATCCTAACTAGTATGAGAGAGTCTGTTCAATGTGATTCGTTTTTATTAAAAAAAAATTAAACATTAGAACTATTTTTTTATTTTTATTTGAAGTCGATCTGAGCCGTTGGATAATGGTTTAACGGCTCAAATCAGTAAAAAAACACCTCATATGTGGTGATCCAAATCCATACCCAAGCATGAGCCTTAAAATAATGATTAAATGCATTTATAGCACAACGGAATAAAATGCATTTTTATGCTGCTCATCAGAATTTTCCCTTTTTCGCTGAATTAATTAACGAGGTAAATACTCGTGTTTACAAGGGATTATACAAAATTATGAGTATAATGGTTTAGAAATTATTAAATATATAAAACATGATAGTAAAATGACAAAATTATATCGTAAAATTAGAAGATACCATCATCAGTAATTGAAATTTTTTATGATCAACGGTCAAGATAAGTGTAGCTGAATAAAAAGTATTTAATCATATTTAAATTCGCCCAGTAGCCAATTTCAACCTTGAGACATCAAGTAGCAAGAACTAAGTTTTTCTGCTTTCTAAACAAACAAATATTCACTAATAAGTTTTATGGTCCACAACAAAATGTATGATTTTATTAACTAAGATTTTAAAAAATATTAGATCTAGAAAATATAATGTTTGAGATAACAATGAGAAATTACTTTTTTAGAGAATAGGATTAGGACAAGAAAGCCGATAATACAAATGAGGATATCAAAAATACTTCGTTGGTATATATCATAGTATTTAATTTAATGGGTGAGTTTCGATTATATATGAGTGTGAGTTTTAATTGGATGGATAATTTTTTACCTATTATATATGGCTAGAGTATGGATACCACAAAATTCATTTTTTTTTTCTAAACACAATAATATATAAAGAAAACTATGATGTAATTGTATTTTTCACTTATGATTATCAATTGGATTCCATCAATTTTATAATTTTATAATCTAACTAAATTAAATCATGAATTGAATAGTCAAACTAAAATGAATCAATTTTATAGTTGAATTAAACCATAATTCATCAATTTATGATCGAATAACACTAACATTAAATAATTTATAATTAGACAGAAACAAAATTCATTTTTTTATTATTGAACTAAATTGAATCATCAATTTTATATCGAATATTCAAAATAAATTAAATTCATCAATTTTACGATTAACCCAAACTGAGTCGGCAATTTTATAACTGAGTAACCAATACTAAAATTCATCAATTTCATAATCGAACCAAATTAGAGTTCATCAACTTTATCATCGAACAAAACAGAATCATCAATCTTTTTATAATCGAATAATTAAAATATAGTTCATTAAATTTACAATCGGACCAAAATGGATCGTCAATTTTCTAATCGAATAATCATATAGTCAAACTAAGCGAATCATCAAATTTTATAACCGAATAACCAAATTAAAATTCATCAATTTTACTAGGTTTAAAAAAAATATACAATTTTTTTATACTCGATTTCCAGTTTAAACTATTTATGATAAAAATTATTGTCCAACCTTTCAATTTTGAGAGAGATTAATTTTACCATTGATCTATATTGTAATAGTTTGGTTAATAGACAGAAGTGAATGATGAAAATAAAATTACCCTGAATAGGAAAAAGAAAAGTAAAGAATAGTTTTTTAGTTCCAAAAAGAAAAAATGAGTACCCGTTGGATATCTATGTATTAGTGGATATGATCCACACTCACCCATATAATTTGGCTTGGGTAGTAAAAAATTAACGTGTGTATTTAATTAGTAACTCATACTCAACTCAAACTCAACCATTGACATCTTTTAATACAAAGAATGATCAATTTCTAGTTGCATAACTTCATCGTGATTCTACAGAGCTTCTGCATACTTTCCTTTCGATTGAGTCGACATCTGTTTTAGTCATCATATGATTCAAAGAATTTATGTTCCAAAACTATAAGTGAGATTTTCATTTCATATGTTTCCAAGTTTTGCCACCTTTAGGGAAAGAGGGGAATTTGTCCGGGTTCGATCTTTTAATTTTATCACTAAAAGATATATATATAAGAAAAATCTTTAATAAATCTTTCTGACAAAACCACTCCAAATATGGTTCCCCTCAATAAACAAGTTGATAAATTACTTCATGAATTAAAACTAATAAATCAAGATAATATTTTAGATCCAGAAAGTCATAGATCAGAGTCCACCTATGATTCGTCTACAATGAGTGAATCTTCAAACATTAGTAATATTGAAGAATCAATAAAAAAATTAGAATCATTTGAAATTAAATCTGAAATTAAATGTGAAAAGATTATTAATAATATACCTCATGAATTAAAGGTAATTAATCAACACAATAATTTAGAAAATCATAAGTTAGAATCCACCTATGAATCATCCACGATAAGTGAATCTTCAAACATTCATAATATTGAAGAATCACATAGAATTTAGAAATTAATAAATTAGAAAGGAAATGGCCTAAAAAGCCTATCCCTCTTGATATTCAAATTTTTGAAAATTCTTTAGTTAACAAATTTTCTGTTTCTACAGATAAATTACACGAATGAAATATTGATGGACTTTCTAAGCAAGAAGTTCTCAATAAATTTCAACACATGACAATGATAGCTAACAGCTACATTACCACCCCCAATTTACTTCACAATGAGGTAATCAATCTTTTAGTTACAGGATTCACAGGAATGCTACGTTCCTGGTGGGAAAATTATCTCACAAAAGAATTCAAAAAGCCCATCCTTTTAGCAATAAAGATTAATGCTGAAGGAACACTAAATATTGAAGAAAATAATACCTAGTGCTACCAATACACTTCTCTACATAATAGTTAAATACTTCATTGGAATGTCGAGTAATATTACTTCACATATCCATAACCAATATACCAAACTTAGGTGTCCAACCCTAAGTAAAATCCACTGGTACAAAAATATATTTTTGTCCAAAATAATGTCAAGGGATAATAACAATCAACCTTCTTGGAAAGAAAAAATTATTAATAAATTACTCATTTTATACACACACAAAATAAGAAAAATCCTTAGTAATAACCTAAGAAACATAGACTATGATAGTCTTACCTATGGTACGATTATTACTACAATACAAAAGGAAGATTTTGAAATATGCATTAATATGAAAAATAGAGCTATAGAATATAAATTAGGCAATTCTTGTAAGCAATATGGTTTACCCCCTATTAAAAAAAGTTCACATTCAAACCCTAGAAGACCTCACAAGCTTGATAGGAGAAAGTACCATAAAAATAAGCATAATATTTTTAACCAACATTTTTCCAAACCTTACTATTTGAGAGCTAAAACCTGTTTTGTGAAACAAAGATTTCTTCTTCTACTCCTCTTTTGTAAATCTTTTCTTTTTTTTTCTTCAACGTAAATTAGTGAGCAGGAGCACTAGTTTATTGTTGCAAATAAACTCTGTTTGTGTAAGTCTTTAATCTTACACCATAATACAATAACTATTTTTACTATTCATTAATACAGTTTTTACTGTTTATCCTCTTGTCTCTTAATACCCCCTCCTAAATACTGTTCAATTCCGCACCTTTATATATATATATATATATATATATATATATATATAGACCTACTATCCTTTCACTTGTATATGCACAAAAGTAATTTCATATCACTTTTATTTTTTTCTTACGTTTGTTTATGTATTTTCTCACTTCTCTTAAATAGTTTCATTTAAAACACATTATATCCAAAAAAAACTCTATTTTCATTTTCTTTGTACGTCGCATTCTCTCTCTCCCCATCTCTGTTTCATTTTTTTGTGAAAAAAGTAAAAACAGAATGGGAGATCCCCACATCTCTTGCTCATTCAATTGCATCTATCTCATCGATGGATAAACATGTAGTTTTACTTATCATTAATAAATTATTTACTTATTGTAATGGTATATTCTAATATATCATATTTTTTTCATCATTCTCATATTTTTATCAGACGTTGGCCAAAAGATAGACATCACCTTCAGCTTTACAATCAACCATCTTTGTAGATGAGCATACAAAATAAATTGGAACGACCCTCTTCTAGGTAAGTAATTTGTCAACGATAAGTAAATAATATACTTATTTATTTTAGATTGTGAAAAATAATTTGTGAACTAAACCAAGAACATAAAAGAATTTTCAATGATTTCTGCCAATTTATTGTAGGTTAGACAATTTTTTTGAAGCAAGTGAACAAGTTTGAGTAAAATTTAGGAAAATGCCATAAGAGCATAAGAAAAAAATAAAAATAATTATAAATTATTCTTGGTAGTTATAAAATAAGTGAAATGATAAAATAATAAGTTTATAACTAACTTAAATTTTCTAAATTAAAAAGACTATTTTTACACATATATCTATATATAAAATGTCATTCTTGAATATAAGTTAATAAAAATGGTTATCTATTTGTCATATGTATAAAATTTGTAAGTAATAAACTATTTGCCCCATTTAATTTTATTAAAGTATCAAATTAACTCGTTTCACCCCTCATTTTATAAAACTATAAAAAATTTATATTATTAGTTCCTTGAAAACTGTAAATTGACCTTTTTTATACTATTTGCCTTATCTAAACTTGTAAAATTATCAAACTGTACAATTAACTTATTATTTGACTTAATTTTTTAAAAATAACTTTATATTAAAAGTAACAAATATGACATAAAATATAAAATATATTTTTGTTTCATTAAAATTATGCAAATAACATGAGTTTTGAATTTTTTTTGCCCACTTTAAGAAAACGTCTGCCCTCACCCCATACAGCTTCTTTCATTATGCGATGTGCATGATGAGGTATATTGTTCCGGGATACATTCATAAAACAGTAAAATTTAAATTCAATTAAGGTAGTTGTATATTTTGGTGCAATTAGTGCAAAATGATAGTTGAAAGTTGTAAAGTTTTGGTGAAATTAGTAGAAAGAGAATTAAGGGAGAGGTAGAGTAGACTTTGTTTGGCAAGCGGTATACTTATGTATTCTACTTTTCGTACTCCAAAAATTTTAAAACTTGTTTTTCTTTTATTTTATGATAGTTTTAGTATTTTATACATTACTTTGACTTTTATATTTTGTACTACATTTTTCTAAGGAAAAGAAACTTATTATTCTATAGTATTATGAACTTAATTGATTTTAACTAGTACAAATATACGTGCATTTCAAGTGATTAGTCAATTTTTTTTTATTGATTCACTAATTACATAGAAAATAATGTATCAATCATATACTAATTTCTACTACTTATGAATCTAAATTTATATTAGATATTAAATTAAATAATATATCAATCATATTATCTAGTTAAAAAATAAGAGGGCTCTCACTAAATGATATGCCTTGCATGTCATATATAAAACCAGTTATGTCGTGATTCATTTGATATGTAAGAATATAAATTTTAGATATTATATATAATATAAATTATTAATGCTCGAACATATTTTTCATAAAGTAAGATGTGTTATATTAATAATTAGAAGCTTGAAATTATACTATTAGCTATTACTTGTTAAATATCATAGAAAACAAATTTTTATCTATTTCTCACATTATGAGAAATGACTATATCATCAATTGATTATTGAAAAATATATGATGTATTCTCAAAATCCATTTATACATTTTCGTGTTACGAAAAACATAAATATCACATAATATAAGTTTTACAAATTACTAACAAACAAACCAATAACAACTAAAAAATAAATATTCCTTATATATTAGAAAATCTTGAAATTAATCTTTATGGACATTGATATTCTTAATTACATAATATTATAAACATATTTGATTGAAAACTATTTATAAAATGTATCATGTAAATTAAGTAAATAAAAATGCTAAATGTCTAATTTGTATGATATATTAAAGGAGCTTAAAGATTAAAAGAAAAAATATAAAGTTTCTCTCTGTTAAACATCTTTTAGTATATTATAGATAATGAAAATGATGTATATAACTTTTTAAATTTACTTATTTGATATTAGTTACTATAAATATAAATAAAAAGGAAGCACCAAAACACAATGAAATATTATTTACTCATACGAAACTCAGAAGTTAATGTTTTTCATTGTATGTGGAGCATTTTAATTCATGTTTAATTGAAATTAATATGATAGTATCATTAACACATCACAAAATTAGATAAGACACGGTACAAGTGTACATACCAGTGATGGCTCAAGGAAAACTGAGGATTAAGGAAAAAAATTCAAATGGGGTCTCTATAGTTAACTCTAATTAAAATATTATTTATACTTGTTAATAACAGGAGCATGGATATGTTTTCAAAATTAACATGAATTACTATCTAAAACAAAATATTTATCACAAAGTTATTAAGATCAAGAGAAGTATACTATTTGCCATAAGTTTAATATAAATATACACTCTTATATTTTTAAAAATTAAATATATTTTAATTCACTCATTGTCAAAAAAAGCTAGAGAAATCGTCAAGCATAGTAGGGGTCACTGGCATTGAGGGGATCTAGGCTATTGCCTCAATGACCTAGGAGTTTTGAGCGACCCATCCTCCACACGTAATTTTTCTATATCATATCTATATTTATTTATCTCTATTTATATTTATATCTATATCTATAAATGTGTGGAAGTGTGAAATACTTTGGACAACATAGTCTTAACTATTATTAAAATTTTTATATTATCCTTAAACTCAAAATTAAATGTGAAAATTATACGAAGAGTTTTAAATCATTTTGTTTAGATATCTATAGTATATATAAATGAAGTTAAGAGGAGAGATATTTTTAAGTAAAAATTACCCACACTACTTCATGATATTCCGTACCTATACACCTTCATAAGGGCAAATCTTAAATATCAGTAGTTGGTGATAAATTATTAACAATCAATTGTTTAAGTTAAATTCAATTACGATAGTGTATATGAGATGAAGACAAGTTCCATAAAAACATAAAATATGAAAATGTAAATTTGTTAGTTAAAACTGACAATAAAAAAGAGTAGAGTTTTGTAGGTGTTGAGAATCTACGATCAATTAAGATGTCACACACTTATACGTCATAAAAATGATGAGTTTCCGATCTTACAATAAAGAATGACCGATGAAGGATTATCTCGATACCGATGTTGTGCCCAACTTAATACACTCTAACAATCAAGTCAATAGAATATTTTTAGGAGAATGAATTGAACAAACTGAAAGCATACTGTTGATTTTGGGGCATGATCTATTTATAACAACTCTCCAACAGTTATTGGTCCATGTTCAACGTATATTCCTCCCTAATTCAAATAAGGAAGGAAGATATTCAAAGGGAATTTCCGTAAGTATATAGATTCCTTTCATGGTTCAACTCTATATATGACCTTTAGGAGTCGTTTGGTATAAGATTGTGCGTAAATGATTTTCGGAATAAGATTGTTAGAATATAATAGTGGGAAAGTGTAGATCCGAAAATGTAAGATTACTTTGTTTATTATACTTGAAAATATTACAATTTAATGATGATAATATTAAATTGCTTTGTTTGTTTTGATGAAATGTGAAAGGTGGTGTTATAAGTATAATTATAGATTTTCAATTTTACCCTTTAACTAAATTATGTTTATGTATGACTTGTTAATTAATTTATTTTTTTCATTATTTATTATTTAATTTATAACAGTGTAAAGTATAATTGTTAGTTTATTTCTTTGGTAAAGTAATTTTTTTGAAAAGAAATTATTTTCATTCATTTTTACTTACATGCTTACTAATTTTTTATGGTTAAATTGTTACTTTATCATAATGGTTACATTATAAATTTACCTAAAAAATATTGAAAAAATAATAATTAATTAGTAAGATACAAATAAAAGAATAAGAAAGGATGTGAAGACTGAGAAAAAAATAAAAATAAAATATAAAATAAATAAAACATTGAGAATGTTAAATTACTTTATTTATCTTGATAAAATGTGTAAGGGAATGTCATAATAATTTATAAATTTATAATCTTACACTTATCCTTGGACTAATATATAATGCTAGAATTAAAAATTATCTAAGAGACCATTAACACATAATTTACCATAAACATATTCATATTGATATTTTAAAAATAAAAATTATGGCCATATTGGATAATTAGTAAACAAATTTTAATTGATCATATTAAAAATATATATTAATTATCTAATTATTCATTGTTTAACATGTATATAAAAGATGATGTGAGTGAGTGATGAATGTTATTTTGAGAAAAATCATAAGAAGGAATTAATGGAAGATGTCGGGTATGGAGATACCCCGTATCAAGATACTCTCAAATAAGGGTATCTTTGGATTCTGGGTATACATGAATTTTATAGCTTGTCATACCAAACAAAATGATCTCTAAATTTCACTAACATTTCAGGCATTTGGGGTAAGATACCCCCTTACCAAACGGTCCCTTAGGGTTTTCCTTATAAGGATGCTGGTCAATTATCTTTCCCTTAGAGTTGATTATCATCGCGTCAACGGATAGGCCTCGACTATCTTTGGGGGCCTCAGCCACAGACGTGGGAGGATCTCAACCATCTTTGTGCCTTGGTCCTGGGGGTGCAAGTAGGATCATGACCATCGTTGTGGCCTTCATCATACATGTTTCAGAAGGGGAACCTCAACCATCTAGGTGACCTCGACTGTAGACGTGATCAGAGAACCTTGACCATCATGGTAGTCTCGATCATGAATGTGTTAGATGTACCTCAGCCATCATAGTGATCTCAGTCATTTAGATTTTTGGTCTAAGGCGGAGGACCCTTAGTCTAATCTTAGTCTGGGCCCTCCCTTGGAGAAGAAGTATTAAACCTTGTTTGTAAGTCTCATCAGGTGTTGGGCCTCGGCCAAATAATTTTCATCTCCTATAGTTTTTCCCCACTTATAGAGATTGAAGCATAACGCTAGACTCAGGAAGTATACTATGGTGGGTGAGTCATCTCAGAAGCCGTGCTTTTCTCTCCAAGGCTATGGGTCTTGAAGGGCTACGATAATGCGTTTGAGAAGGAAATCTTCAATCGATTGTGGACATTACATATTCTACATGTCAATGTGTGTACTGCAAAATCTCATAGGTATTGAGTATATCGTACATTATCCCTACCTTTCTATCTTGACATATCACATCTAACAAAAGATTCTCTAATATATCACGTCCGAACAAACATATGATCTCTGGATGCTCTTCATCTGAGCATATGACTGTGGGTGTACTACGTCCCATCATATGATTCTCGGACGCTCTTCACCCGAGCATATGATCGTAGTGGTACTAAGTTCAAGCATTACACAGCCGGGTGCACTGTGTTCAAAAGTATTATGCCTGAGGACACGTATCCAAGCACGCACATCATTGGCCGAGCATATCATTTGAGCCTATATGTCTGAGCGTGGGTAGAAGCCATCATGATGCCTATGAAAGTAATTTTTTTAGGGGGGTTATGCCACGTGTCGTGTGCTAGTCGTTGGATGTCACATCATTGAACAATTGATAAAAGGACTTTTAATATCAACTGTTGATCTGATGGGATGATCCTGACCATCCAATTCAAAATTTTCACTTCTTTATCCTTCCTTCCTAAATTATTCTCCCGCCACAATGCCATTTTCACCATGTTTCTAAGCTTTTGGGTTTTTTACTGCGTTTGTGAGGAGTCCTTCAAATCAGTGGCATCGATAAGCAACTATATATGTTCAAACAGAATCTAATATATTTTTATAATTCTACAAACATACAGTTCTCTATATAAGTTCTTTTTACACCTGTATATAGTATTTTTTCATCTTCATGATATTTAGAATCTCTATAGATTAGTTCTTCGCATGCAACACATCTCTTAAGAATTATTATATAAAAAATATTATTTCAACGAATATACTATGTCATCATTTAATATTTATATTTAAAATAAATTATTCAAATGAAATGCGTCGTACGAACAAGTGAACTAGTCATATTTAAACGTATTATTTCCTCATTATTTTTATTTATATCAAAAGATAAACTATAAGCAAATGATAAGTCTCACGTATATTATCTAGAAATAATATACAAAAGTGTCAAGTAGGGAAAACTTGTTTGGATGATACTACCCTAACTATATTTGAAATGTTCAAATTAAACATAAAAACTTTGTGAAGAGTTTCAACGATTTTGTTTACGTTCCCAGCTTTAAATATGTTTATTGCCTCATTATCTATGACAAATGACGCTGGGAGGGGTAGTTTTAGACAAAAATTATCCTCACTACTCTATGAAATTCTTTAATTATCCTCCATAAATATTATAATTAAATATTAAAAATTTAAAAGTGAATTATTAACAATTGGTTATATAACTTAAATTCAATGAGGAATGAAATGAAAACAAGATGTATACAAAATGTTAAAATAAATCAAATATAAATTTATTTGTTAAAATATATAATTAAAAGAATAGAGTTTGAAACAATCATATATATATATGAAGGAATCTATTATGTTTTTTGAGTTCTACAAAAAATAAATCTCTACGTCGTTTTTTGGGAACATATGTTTATTTTTTCAGAAAGATTACATTAATAAAAAAAATTATTGTTTAGCTTATAGCGCGTGCTGGACCTTTCAATTATTATATGAAAATGTCATTTCAACGAACATATTATGTATAATTTAACATATTCGTTAAGAATTATTTATACAACGAGCATTGCAAGTTAGAATTATATTTTCAAGGCTTATAAGTATAATTATTATGAAATTAATGTGTAGATACCATAATGATATTTTTAATTTGTTGAAAAGCCACGTTAGATATATCAAAAGTTATATAACTTCACAGTCAATTAAAAGAGTTATGGTCTTCAAATTACACAAGCAATCCATAAACTCAAAGGGTTTTTGAACCATTATCTCTTTCCTTTAAGAGAGAATTTTGAAGAAGAACTCAAGTACTTGTGTCAATTTAGAAGATCTAATCCATCACTTTCTCATTCAGTTATCCATGGAAACTGATAAGTTATCTGCAATCAAGTTCTCAATTTTTCTTCTCATTTAAATAAAATGACATACGTGTTTGAGATTAGGGTTTGATGAAATTTCATAGAAACATTCTAATCTTATGATTTATGGAATATAATATATTTAGTTAGTCTTATTTCATATACCGCCAAGTGGTACCAGAGTCACCCATTGTTGATTTCTTTGAGAAATTTTGAATTTGAAGATTTGGAGAAAATCTGTAAATAGGGTTATAAGAATCTAAGAATTTGGGGATTAATCTTATAATGTTTATGATGTGTAATTGATATGCAAGTGTGGTTATATTATATAAATTGCATATCTATGTTGATTTTTGAAGTTTTATGTTGTAAAATAATTAGTTTGGATACAAATTTCACACATAAGGCGTTTGAGTGCAAAGAAACTAGTTCTGGAATTATTCCTAAACGAACTTGTGCTAGAGCGCCACTTTTGGGCGGTACAGTGATGCTGGACAGCAAGGGTGGAGCTTCAGCGCCACCATGGACGATGTAGCGGTATCATACATTTATATGGTGATGTAGCCCTGTTGTGGGCGCTATAGCGCTACCATATAGATTATGTGGTGCTGTAAAGCTTCCCTGGGCGTTGTAGCGCTACCATATTCTATGGCGCTCAAGCGCTACCCTGGGCATTGTAGCATTGCGATACAGGTTATATGACGCTGCCCACATTAGGTTTTTATAAAAATAAATCAATTAAAAAAATTTGATATTTCTTTGTGGATTAATTATGGTTATCGAACATTATGTATGAGCTAATTGAAGCAAGATATCACCAAAGTGATCTCTCTTGTGTAGATTATGCATTACGGTGTTTGATGATTGTGTGTGTATAAATTAATGCAGGTATTAACCGAATTGGTATTAATATTTCTTCTTGCATAATACAATTAGTTTAAAATCAACACCCAAAAGAAGGTAAACATTTTGCCAAATTACATACACATGTGTGATGGTAAACATATGATAATTATAAGGTTTTACATGTGAATAATAAATCGATCCAAGGATAGATTTATAATTTGACATGAACTATTGTCAGTGTTCGATCATTACAACAAGAGTATCGCATACAATTAATATCATTGTCCAACGACTTGATGTTATTGTTGTGCTAGGTATCTTGAAAAGAGACTTACCAATTATTTGAATTTGTTGATTGCTATAATTGGCTTGATATGAGCATATTTAGATAATTCGTTTGTTCTATTTACAGCTAATGTGATACGGTATCTACCAACCCAACAATATGATGTTAGTTTAGAGGTGGGATCGCTCAAACCGCATGAGTTTGATGATCATAAATTGTGACATTCTCGAGGCATTCAGAGGTACGATATCAAAAAATGATATGGCAGAAACAAGCACGCTTGATTTTCATGAAGTACCAAGGCAAATAGAACATTAAGGAGTACAATATGGAAATGTCTAACATTGCTTCAAAGCTTAAGGCACTCAAGCTCGAGCTGTCAGATGACTTGTTCGTACATTTGGTATTGATCTATCTTCTTACATAATATAGTCAGTTTAAAATCAATTATAACTGTTAGAAGGAGAAATAGACTCCTAATAAGTTCATTTCATATTGTGTGCAAGAGGAAGAAAGAACGAAGCATGATAAGACTAAAGTGTCATTTGGATAGCACTTCTAAGGACAAAGATAAAAAGAGAAAGAGTGATAAAGAAGCTGCTAAGTCCAACAGAAAATAAACAGTGTAAGGATAATGATAGTTTGTTCTTTTGTGGGAAGTCTGAACATGTAAAGAAGGACTGTACAGAATATCATGCATGGCGTGTTAAGAACGAAACATCTCTTACTTTGGTTTGTTCTGAGGTAAATTTGACTTCAATACCTAGAAACCCTTATTGGTTAGATTTTAGTGTCTCTACTCACACAGGTGATTCTAAGTAGGGTTGTCTGAACTATCGAAATCTAACTAATGCTGAAATATACATCTACGTGGGAGATGGAAAATTGGTATAAGTAGAGGTTATTAGGCATTTTAAGTTGTTATTGAGAACTGATTTTTTTTCATCGATTTATTTGATACTTGTGTTGTACCATCGTTTTAGACAGAATTTGGTTTCTATTTTTAAGTCAGATAAATTAGGTAATTGTTGTTCATTTGGAAACAATTAGTTTAGTTTATCAATAAATTCAAACTTTTTTGGAACTAGTTCTCTTAATGTTTATGATAACTTATATTTGCTTGATATTAATACCTCTTATAATGAAGCCTTGCAAGTGGAATCACGAGGTAATAAAAGAAAACTTAATAAGGCAAATTCAACCACACTTTGACACACGCTTAGGTCATGTCTCCAAAATGAGAATTCAGAGGCTTGTGTCAGATGACGTTTTAGAATTCCTTGCTTTTTCAGAACTTAAAGTCTATGTTGAGTGTATCAAGGGAAAACATACCAAACAAAAAAAATTAGGTTCTAATAGAGCAACAAAAGTCTTAGAATTGATTCATATACACATTTATGGGCCATTCCCTAAGGCTTCATGGAATGGTCAATAATATTTTATAACGTTCATGATGACTACCTATTTTTTTTATTCATGATAAATCAGAGTTCTTGAATGTGTTCAAAATATTCAGGGTCGAAGTTGAGAACCAACTCAACAAAATGATTAAAAGTGTCAGATCAAATATTATGGTAGATCTGACGGTTCGGATGAACAATGTCTAGGGCCATTTGCCCAAATCCTAGAGGAACGTGGAATAGTCTCATAGTACACCATGTCAGGTTCACCTAGCATGAATGATGTTGCTGAGAGATGAAACAAAACTCTTAAGAACATGGTGAGGAGTATGATTAATTATTCTACCTTACCAGAATCTGTATGGGGAGAGGCACTAAAGACAACAACTTATATCCTTAATATAGCACCAATTAAACCAGCTACCAAATGCCTTATGAGCTTTGGACATACAAAAAGCCTAATGTGAAGCATTTTCATATTTGAGAATATCCACCTGAGGCAAGGCCTTATATGCCAAATTACAAGAAATTAAACTTCTAAATAATAAGCAACTAATTTATTGGTTATTCTGAGCGATCAAGGGGCTATAAGTTCTATGATCACATTCTGAGTTTTGAGACGAGAACTACAACATTTTTTGAGGATATTGAATTTGGGGGATAAATAAAGTAAGGGACATTGTCCTTAAGGAGGAATCATCTTCAATTCTTAATATAGCCATTATTTCTGATAGTGTGGAGGTTTTCACTTGTCATTGATCAAGAAGTGGATCCAGAACTACAACAAGACAATGTTAAACAAACCACTATTCAAGTTGAGGTTAATGTTCCAGAAAGACAAACTCAATAACCTCAAGATGTAATGCCACTAAGGAGATCCATAAGAGAAAGGAGAAGTACTATTTTGGATGATTATGTGGTATTTTCTAAAGAAAATGAAGAAAATAACGGATTGCTGGAAGATGATCCAATCAACTTCTATCAAGCCATGCAAGATATTAGTTATCAAAAGTGGATTGAGGCTATGAATGAAGAGTATAAGTCTATGCAAGATAATCAAGTTTAAGATCTTGTCCCTTTATCTAAAGGTAAGAAGCCCATTGGTTATAAATAGATATTTAAAACAAAAAGGATTCAAAAGGTAATATGGAAAGATATAATTCTCATTTCGTAGCTAAAGAATTTACTCGAAAGAAAGACATCGATTTTAAAGAGACGTCCTCTCCAATTTCAACGAGATTCTTTTAGAATTGTTATAGTGCTTACTGCGTTTTCAATGGAGATATTGATGAAACAATTTATATGGTGCAACCAAAAAACTTTATGGTCAGGGATAGAGAAATATGGTTTATAAACTAAAGAAATCCATATATGTGCTAAAAGAAGCTTCTCGTCAATAGTACCACAAGTTTCATTAGATAATTACCTCATTTGATTTTGAGGTAAATTTTGTTGATGATTGTGTGTATCACAGGTTCAGTGGGAGTAAGTCCATATTCCTGGTTTTGTATGTTGATGATATAATGCTTGCCAACAATGATTTATGTATGTAGCATGAGACCAAGAGATTTCTTTCTAAGAAATTTGAAATGAAAGATCTTGGTGAACCTTATTTTGTTTTAGGGATCCAAATACATTGAGATAGTTCTCAAGGTATTCTTGGATTATTACAAAAGAGTTATACAGAAAAAGTGCTTAAAAGGTGTGCCATGCAAGATTATGAACCAGATGACACTTTTGTCACTAAATGTGACACATTTTGTCTCAGTAGTGCCATAAGAATAGCTTTGAAGCTAATGAAATGTAGAAGATGCCTTATGCATCTGCTTTGAGGAGTCTAATGTATGTTCCGGTCTGTACGCATTACATTGCGTACATTGTTGGTGTGTTGGGAATATATCTTAATAATCCTGGGTGGATCATTGGAAAACAGACAAACGGGTTATAAGATATTTACAGAGATCAAAATGTTACATGCTTATGTATAAGAAGTCAGATCAGATAGAGATCATTGGGTATTTCGACTCTGATTTTATTGGATGCCAAGACAGTAGAATATCCACTTCAGGCCACATTGTGGTCAGATGTCCATAGAGCATATTAGGACAATCTTTATGTTGTTTGAGGATATCATGGTTTAGTGAGAGTTTGTTTATTGCTTTATGTTGTATTTTGTGAACATTTGTGTTTTTGGTTTTTTTATTAATAATAAAGTTATTCAGTTTATTCCACTCTTTGACATTATGTTGTTGTTGACCCCACTAAAGTAAGGTAGGACCGGTTGAAAATAGACATGTTAGATCACACTACTTGTAATTTTCCATGCTACCCATCCATGATTGATCTATATCGTTTCGTTGTATTAATATATGTGACCACTGATGAGTTTAGTTACAACAAAGACAACAAAGATTGCTTTGATTATGTCACTATAGTCAATGGATGAGATTGTTTCGGATATACCCTGTGTTTGAGAACAAATTTCGGGCTTATAAAGTTAAACACATTTATAAGGTTACATATGTAGCCTAGTGAGAGATTGTTGAAAAAATTCAACATGTGGGGCCACACATAAAAAATTAAATGTGTTGTGTTGTCTTTGAAAAAGTTCGATTAAAATGATCTAACTAAGAAATAATTATTATGGAATTAATGTGTAGATACCATAATGATATTTTTAATTTGTTGAAGGATCAAATTATAAATATCAAAAGTTATTAACTGCATAATTAATTAAAAAAATTATGGTCCCCAAATTACACAAGCAAGTCATAAACTTAAAGGATTTTTTTTGAACCATTATCTCTATTCTTTCAAGAAAGAATTCTGAAGAAGAACTAAAAGACTTCTGTCAATTTAAAAGATCTAATTCATCTCTTTCTCATTTATCCATGAAATCCGATAAGTTATGTTTCATAGAAATTAACATGCTGATTATGGAATATAATATGTTTAGTTAGGCTTAATTTCAAATCTCATCAATTAGATGTTTAGGATGTATATTTTAGTTGAAGAATTAGATAACCTTTTACACTAAATTATTTTTTGGAAGTAAAAAAAATCAAAGTGATTCTATTGAGATTATTTTGAAAATAACCCTACATATCAAAAGAAGGTATATAGCTAACAAAATTATGCAAACAATGGCTGCCATACATTATAAATTCTATTTGAAGTACTAAACTAATGTAAGATTTTTTTCCAAACTATTCTTCCATTATAACAAATAGATCAAAATATACTTTAATGCAACGCGAGGTAATGGACAAAAACTAGTTGAATCTAAGGAAAAAATAACTATTAAAATTTAAAAGAAAAGTGAATAACATAAGTTGTTGATAGCTATTCCAAAGAAATATTAGGATCATGATATTTAAATAAGTTTATTTAATAACATAAATATCCATGATACTTTAAAATTAAATATTAATTATTTAAACGCAATAATTATAAACTATATGCATTGTAAGTGACCACAGAATTATGTGCAAAACATATGCTGTATATCTAATATAAATAAAAGATTAATCTACAAATATATTCCTTTTATTTGTCTACTTTGTATATTTATCGATTTAGTTTGCTTTCATTCGGACCCATCTAATTACGTGGTTTCCTCCTTTGCCACTCTATTTATTCTGCTGATTGATTAAGCTATTTTCTTACTCACAATCGGTCTCATTAATGCCATAAGTTGGAAAAAAGAAGAAGAAAAGAACGTAGCTGAATCTAATATCTTATTTATTGACATTTGGTTTAATGCAATTTTATGAGGCGGAAAATTGCTATACAACATCGGGTGAAAACTTTCAGTACTCCCAGAGTTCTCATGTGATTCGTCATTCATAGGAGCGGTTCAAAGAGTTTGGAGTTTGAGTTGAAATTATAAATTGAGGTCTTAAATATATAAAATAATAAATTTAATTAAAATTGTTAAAACATATTTATTTTATATGTTGAATTCTTCCTTTTAGTCTTATTATATTTTTATTGTTCACTCTCTAATATTTTTGTTGCTACACATCATGTGCCTACGTCTGAACATCAGACATAAATATTTAAGAATAAGTTTACTAAAGAAAAATATACGGTAAAACTTGAACACAACAAAACGTGAGCTGCAGTATTTGTGAGATTACATGTAATTAAAAAATATAGACTATCTTCAAGAAAATATATGTCAATATACAATCAGAAAAAGAAAAAAAAAATTTAAATGTTAAAAACAATCGAGCCAATAACACATACTTGATTACGCAGCGGAATAAATCAAAATGATGAATTACGTGTCAGATCTTGTATGAAATCACGAAAATGAACTCACCACTTGTTTCACAATCCAAGAGCCCTTGGTTTTGTATATGAAAACTTGTTTTTAGCGTTGTAGGAATGATTTTCTCCACTGAATATCAATAGGTCCGAATTTCTTCTCCAAAAATAAAAAATAAAGTTCCAACCTCCATAGAAATTAATGGTGGTTATTAATATTAACCACCATTGGTAGTTTTTCATGTGAAAATTACCAATAATTCATTTTCAAAACTGGGTCGGGTCGACCCATCATGGGCACCCAGATCCAAGTTTTTCCAATATCTCCCACTCGCACATGAGGGGATAGAACAAATTTAATTTCAAACGATTAAACATCCACATACTAATATATTCATACGGGAAAATGGATCATGCGACTCACGAGCACATATAAGAGCTAGTTGCTATGAACCTATTACGGATAACATTGCAATCCCAAAACTGAAGACTGTCTACTCGTCTCGCTATGCCCCAGACATATTTGTTACATCAATTCAAACATCTCTAATCCCCCAAAGGACAATGCTTGACTTAATCAAAACATGTATTCACAATCATGAACTAGCCTCTACGAGACGAGATAATTGGTCAACCGGTGAACACATTTTAGATGTAGAAGATAAAAACGTCTTCATTCCTTACATACATAGCTTAGCTTAAAATAAATTCCTTTCCTAGACATGTTCCATTAGGTCGAATTACCATAACTGTAGGTAACATGCTAAAGTAGCAACATTTATTTGTCACTTCATTATATAGTAGAAAGTCACATATGGCACAAAAATGAGGTTTCAAAGTACCTTAAATGACTCATACAATGTGAGAGCAGGGATTCCAGCTCACATTTTTCTTATCTAGTGGCAAAAGACACATGTGGTATGAACACATGCTATAGTGGGTTTCTCTTCATAGAAAGAGTGTATGTCTATTATAATTTATATTGAACCACTATAAGGATCTTAGCTCAGTCACAGATACCAAAATATTCCTCGCGCCTAGTTCGAGATCTTACTAGCTCGTTCCTCATTGTACCTACAATAAGTTCTTGCATCCCGTCCACCAACCAGGCTTCATGATCGTGGGAATCATGTTGCTCCATGAATTAATATTTAGACCTCATCTTGACCTCTTGTTAAGGCGACAACCTAATTAAAGTACCCTTTGTTCACACTTCCCAAATATTTTAAGCATACAATGTATCTTCTCAGCTCACTCTTCAAGTGCCTGAGGTGACCGCTTGTATGAGTAAGTCGTTCTATGCCTGCGACATACATTTTCATTTTATCCAAAGAGGATATGTGTGTTTTGTGCTACAAATAAATAAAATAATGACCAACATCAAGTTCATTAGTTGACAACATTGATACAAAATGTATTGAAAATTACACATCATATTACAATCTGTACAAACCTAGGGATTTGACATGGCTTAAAAAATCTCTCTCGGGATTAGCTTGGTCAAAGGATCAACCATCCTTCGATGTGTAGAGACATGTTGTATCACTATTTTTTTCTGCGCTATAATATCTCGTACAAAATTATACTTAGTGTCTATATGCTTCATTTTCCCATGATACTTCAAATCTTTAGTATAAGTCATGGCTGCTTGACTATCATAAAATAAAGTCACTAGTTTCAATGTACTAGAAATAACTTGTAAATGTTGTAGAAATCTTTTAAGCCACATTGCCTCTTGCATTGCAGGCGAACACGCTATAAATTCCGCTTCCATAGTTGATAACGCAATGCATGTCTGTTTCTTGCTACTCCAAGATATGGCCCCATTGCTTAGCAAGAAAGCATATCCAGACGTTGGTTTGCGTTCGTCAGGGTCACCACCCCAATTAACATCTGAGTAACCCACTAGATGCAGATCGTTTCCTCGATAGTATAAATATAAGTTTGTAGTACCTTTATGGTATCTCAAAATCCTCTTAACAACTTTCCAATGATCTTGTCCAGGATTTAATTGATAACGGCTGACTAAATCAACTGTATAACAAATATCAGGGCGTGTACACAACATAACGTACATCAAACTTCCAATGACATTCGAATATGGGACTCTGGCCATACTCTCTTTTTCTTTTGCAGTCTTAGGACACATATTCTGACTAAGGATTTCACTCTTTACTATTGGAGTGTCGATGGGTTTGCAATCTTGCATTTTGAATTGTTCAAGTATTTTCTTAATATATGACTCTTGCGATAGAGAAAGAAGTTTTTTTGAACGATCACGATATATCTTCACACCTAGTATAAATGTTATTTCACCCATGTCCTTCATCTCAAAATGAGAAGACAACCATTCTTTAATGGTAACGAAATTTTTTTTATCATTCCTAGCCAAAATGATATCATCTACATACAATGATAGAATTACAAAATTTCTCTCAATATGGCGTAAACACAATGGTCTTCATCGATCATCATAAAATCATAAGAAGTTATGGCTCTATGAAACCTAAGATACCATTGTCTAGATGATTGTTTGATGCCATATATTGATCTTAGGAGCTTGCATACTTTGCGTTCCTGGCCTTTTGCAATAAAATTCTTAGGCCGTTGCATGTAAATTTCTTCATCTAGTTCCCCATTCAGGAAAGCAATTTTTACGTCCATCTGGTGTAATTCCAAATCCATCTGGGCAGCAATAGCTAAAATTAGACGTAAGAAGGCAAACCTAACAATAAGTGAAAAAGTTTCTTCATAGTTTATTCCTTCTTGTTGAGTGTAACCCTTAGCTACCAAACATGCCATATATCTTTCTATAGATCAATCTTCCTTACGTTTAATTTTGAGAATCCATTTGTTACTAATTTCTTTACACCTTGGTGGAAGATTAACCAAGTCCTAAACATGGTTTGTTCTCATTGACTCCATTTCTTCTTCCATTGCCTTTAACCAATGATCTTTTACAGCTGATGAAAAAGCCTCTCGTACGGTTCTCGACTCATGTTCATCATGTAGAGCAATCATAAAAGCTTCTCCCTTGATTTCAAAACATCGATGAGGCATACTTTTACGAGTTTTTCCCCGTACATAATCATCTTGCAGATTTGTATCATTGGTCAAATTGTTACTCCCACTCGGATCAAGGAGATGAGACACATTCTCATTCATTTCAGATGTCTGATCCGCAGTAACATTAGTGTTAAAATATTTTATCTCATATAGACTCGGATCTTGACTAGCTTCTCTTTTAGTAGGAAATTCATTCTCTAAAAATGTGGCATCTCTTGATTCAAATTCAATAAACCTTCCATCATTTTGTTCACCAATGAACACATCCTTTGGAGTGTTCAACATATCTTATAAAAAAAGACTTCTTACCTCTCGGTCTAAGTTTACCATGCTTATGAGAAGAATTATAAACATAAGCTGCAGACCCCCAAGGTCGCAGATTACTTAAGTCAGGTTTCCGGCCTGTCCAAAGTTCATATGGGGTGGAAGTTACTGATTTGGAAGGTACACAGTTAAGTAGATATGTAGCAGTAAGCAACGCATCTCCCTAATATGAAATGGGTAAGCTTGCTTGTGCCATCATAGACCTTACCATATCTGGAAGCGTTATATTCCTTCTTTCCACAACACCATTTTGTTGTGGGGTTCCAAGAATAGTTAGTTGTCTAAATATACCATTTTCATCACATAATTCTTTAAATTGATCAGAAAGACATTCACAACCTCGATCTGTTCTTAATGCTTTTATTCTTTTGTCTATTTAATTCTCCACCAAATTCATAAAACGTTTAAAGCAATCTAATTCGTCAGATTTATGGGAGATTAAATAGACATAACCAAAGCGCGTGACATCATCAATAAAAGTGATGCAATATGAAGTGACACGTCTCGTCTTCACATTCACAGGACCACAAATATCAGAATGAATTAATTGCAATGGATAATCAACTATTTTTGGCTTTCCAAATGGTTTTCTAGCTGTTTTTCCGGCAATACAATGCTCATATATAGGCAACTCTATTTTTATAAGTGAGCCTAATAAACTTTCTTTAGCAAGCCTATTCATTATTTCTTGCCCTATATGACTTAATCTAGCATGCCATATATTTGCATCAATCACATTATTACTAGATGATACTATTAAAGAAAAATAATAGTCATTACTAGCATTGTTATGTTTAGTGTCTAGAACAATAAAGCCATTCAAAAAATAACCAGATCCATAGTACTTATTATCTAAATAGAAGCTTGCACCACCTGAATGAAAAATGATATTGAAACCTAAAACTAGGAGAACGGTTACATAGACTAAGTTTCGCCTAATCTCAGGAGCATAAAGGACATCATCCAGGAATAACATCTGACCACCACACAACTCAAGCTTGCAAGTGCCAATTCCTTTAACTTCTACTCTAGAATTGTTTCCAACATAGATCCATCTTGCTCACACTAGGACTCGATGATACTCTATAAATGCTCCCCTCTTTCTAGCTACATGGTCAGTTGCTCCTGAATCTACAGTCCATGCAAGATAAGATTCAGTTAGTAACACACTGCTAGAAACATAATAAGAGTGAGGTGAAATATTAGAAAGTATCTTGTCTTTATTGGGTTCACTCAAAAACGCAGTGCATTCACGCGCAAAGTGATCCCAAAATGCACAATTATAGCATTTCATCTCACTCTTTTTCTTCCTTTTACCGCCACATTTGCCTCTTATATGACGTTTGGTCTCAAGTTTCTTGCCTTTCTGCTGTGGGAGACGCAATGTTTTCTTTTCCTTTCCTTATTGAAAAATTTTGAATTTCCCTTTCTCTTAAAACCTCCATTTTGGGAACTTGTTTCAGCAACATAAACTTGAGTAGAAGTTTTAGCAGCTTCCAAGCGCCCAGCTTTTAATTCCACATGACGTGCAATATCATTAAAAGTTTTTATATTTTCGTTATGCGACATGTTGACCTTCATGTGTTCCCAATTTTGAGGGAGGGAACGAATGACAGCTTGAACTTGTTGTTCATCAGTTAGTGCATGCCCGACACTTTTTAACTCTCTGATCATGTTTCACATCTCTCTAAAATGTTGTTTCATTGTGTGATGCTGACGCTTCACATATGTGTCAAATTGATCATGAGCTGTCTTAGTCTTGTTGCTGAAGTCAAACCAAATTTCTGAAATCCCACCTATCCTTGACAACTTCAAACTTTTCAAACTCACACATAAGATCATCTTGCATGCAACTCAACAACGTAATGTGAGCTATGTTGTTCTTTTGTTTCCATAAACGATAAGCCTCTTAATCTCTTCTATGCTGAGCAAAAGTACCATATTCAGGTTTAAGCATACTGTTTTCAAGGGTTTCCAGAACTTCTTCTTCTTTGAGAATATACATAAATTTTTTATGTCAAATATCAAAATTATCACCTTTTAGTTTCTCAACCTTGTTCAGTTAATGTATTATATTTTTTGATATGGAAGCCATATCAACTACAACATAAAAACACAACATCACATATAAATATTGACACTGCAAAAAAAAAAAAAAACACATTCACATCTTTAAGTTATGGCAAACTTAACTAAGTCAATGATGATGTGATATTGAGTATGTGATCGAAAGTTCACAGTGCTTGCAATCATCTCCCATACAAAATATCAGACCATCATTACTTATTTATATGTCCAAAACATATCACATATAAGGATACACTATTCTCATTTATCATAACTCCTACTCAGTTAATATCATAACATGAAATATATATATACACAAAATAAAAGACTATACTAAACATGGCAAACTACTTAGTTAGAATTAATTCTAAAAACAGTCATCATATGTACAATAGAAATTGGACATCACAACTTGTTCAATACTTGACCATGAGACTCTATTCAGTGTATGTTCCTTCCTGTCTACGCCAAGGCCTAACCTTGCATTCTGAACATTGACGAATTGTGATAATACAACTGAACGATGAATTTCAGAACGTATATTTCGTTCCTCTCTTGATATGAGATTTTCTATTCTTCAGAGGCATACTTTTCCATGATCTCTTCTTTATCTGCATTCCACGAGTCTGACAAGGAATTGAGAAGAATTTTACATATATCTATCTCAACCTCAATGCCCATTTTCACACTTCATTATACATTTTGCTCAAATGTATTACATGTTCACCCATGTTGTGATGTGGATTCATTTTGTACTCACAAAGTTTATAGTACAAAGTATATGATCCGTCATAATTTAAGTCCTAATCCATTTTTATACTAACATAACATAAATATTTTATCATTAAAAAAACTTATATGATCCGTAATTAAACATGAATGCCGTGGAGTGAAAGTTAAAATATAATTCACTATTCCACAAAAATAGAAAATCAAATCAACAAAAAATGTCAAATGTTGATTCAATTTCTATTAAAATAATCTGTATACTATTATAATCAAGTTCACTTTAAAAGACTAATTCACAAGCAAACATAGAGTGTAAACACAGTGCACTAATTATAAAATATACATAATGATACTCCATAGTGAATTACGGTTCCAAGGCAAATCAAACGGTTTTTTAAAATCCAAACTATGCAAAGTTTCTAAGCATACAATTTAGAAAATGAAGAAAAACTCTTTGTACAGAAACTATTATTTTGAAATTCTGTCAACAGTTGAAGAAACTGAATAAAAAATTACCTTCGGACAGAATGCATACTTACTAAGATGAAAAATCTCAGTAAACACATATTCCTTCAAGTGCATAATACCGAAACAAGATAAAATAAATAGACAAATTGAAATAACTCATAGCACATCTAACTACAAAACGAATTCAATGATGCCCAGTACCGAACTAGAGTTAAAAAATCTAATTCGGTTAAAAAATATGGAAAACAGATTAACATGATATTTCAACAGTGTGTTGTGAAACACATTTTCGTCGATCATATATGCACGAAAACATCATAATCATGGCTCTGATATCAATATTGAAAATAATCGAGTCAAGAACACTTACTTGATTACACAGCAGAATAGATCAAAATGATGAATTACGTGCCAGATCTTGTAGAAAATCACGAAAATGAACTCTCAACTTATTCCACAACCCAAGAGCGCTTGATTTTGTATGTGAAAACTTGATTTTAGTGTTGGAGGTATGATTTTCTCCAATGAATATCAATAGGTCTAAATTTCTTTTCTAAAAATAAAAAATGAAGTTCCAACCTCCATGAAGCTAATGGTGGTTATTTATATTAACCACCATTGGTAGTTTTTCATGTGAAAAACTACCAATCATCCCCTTTCAAAATCGGGTCAGGTCGACCCATCATGAGCACCCGGATCTGAATTTTCCAACAATGAATATAGGCCAACTCATTCATTTACATAGTTTTGATTAAAAAAATACAAAGCAAATTAAAATTAGCATTAAGCTTCTATTAATTAAATAGTAAAGAAAACATAAAAAAGAATTGAAATTTACAGTTTTTTAGCTTTCTTACGTGTGTGACTGATAATTTTTTTAAAATATGAATAGGCTATACAAGAGCCAAACTAAATAATACATGTAATATAAAACTTGACAAACATCACTTGTTAATCTCTCAAACCCACACTATAAAATTATAGTTTCAAGTCGTAGTATTCTTATTCGTCCTATAGAATTTATAACTTTGATAAGAAAAATTATACACTATTTTTGAAGAAACAATATGTAGTAGTTTACTACAAATTAAGATTAAATTGATAATTTCTTATTAAATAACAATTAGTTAAATATGTAAATAAATTAATGATACAAAAAACAAATAGGGCCCTAGGCCATTGGGAGCCCTAAGCCATTGCCTCAATGACTTAGACATTGAGTCAGCCATGGTCATTCTCGTGAGTTATGTATAAAACTATATGAGATTCATGTAAAAGAGTCAATCATATATCGAAGGAATACTTACTCTAAAATTATCATAATTTTAGTTTCTATTTTTTTATTATTGTGATGTTTCAAACTACAATGACTTGACAACTTGTGTCACGTTAGATCACACATATTTCTCCATAATCTAAGTCTTATTTTTTTTTCACTTCAGACGTAAATACATCACGCGTTATATGAGTTCACATATACTTGTAACTCACAACAGTATCAACATGCATCGTATATTGCATGTTGTTGTTAAAGACACAATGTTTGGATATTTGTAAATGGATGATGCTTGTGATTTGGATATATCATAACTGTCTTATTTTGTTTTAGAAATACATTATATGAAGGTTAAAGATAGAATCACACGAGTTTATAGTAATGCAGATAATGACAAATATGTACGTGGAATCTTAATCACATAACTTTCTTAGGAAGATTTAGAGCATAGAAATCCACTATTTATATTTTGAAACTATAGAAACGCAGTTTTTACAGAAGAATTGAAATTATGGTGAGGCCTATTTGCTTTTAAATTCATTGAAAGAGTTAGGATGGCATTGAATGGTAGAGATAAGGGAACGGACCACTTAATTTATGAGGTATAGTTGGATCATTTATTTCAGAAACCAACATTCTTCATGGCTTATTTTGATGTGAATGTATCGAAAATTCAAGGACCATTTTTATATGAACATTAATTTCTTAGACATTATAGAATGTCATCAAGTAACATAAAATGTCGAGAGAATCTCGTTTGAATGTATTTTCTGAGCAAAAAGCACTTATAAAAGGAAAATTTCCTTAACCTTCAATTTATTTTACTTAAATGACACGTATAAAATTTTATAGTTTAAAAAAATGATTCGGACCTCTCTTCATATTTAATTTAGTGATAAAAAAAATCTAATATTGTCAAATTTTAAACCACCGGTAAAATAACCAATGATACTAAAATTATCTTTTGGCAACGTTAAAATGATTTGAGAAAATTTCTTCCACACCTTTTGTATTCTAAAATAATACCTAGTTTCGTTATGTTAAAAAATGTTACTTTATAGTGAAAAGACCATAATAACCTTGACAATTGGGTAAAAAGAATAACCGGCCCTACCAGAATTTTGACTCAAATCCGACTTAGGTAAAAAGAAAATCTACTGTCTTGCTCCTCGGTTCCTTCTAAGAAATACCCTAGTTTTGGCAATTGCTGATTACCCATCATCATCTGATCTGCCCTCCTCCTCCCTACTGTCTTGCTCTGTCCTCCTTCCTCCTCATGCGGTAAGTGGCAAAGTTGTTGTTCACCCTCATTCAATGAATTTATGTGATTTATGTTTAAATAAATGTCCACTTTGATTAAATCAATTTCTATCATAAACCTAGATTGTTTTATTTCTCCACAATCTCCTTTCATTGCTGTCTCCCTTAGCTTGTCATCATCACCCCAGCCTTTAGTTGAACTAATAAGCTAAACTAAGTAGAAGAAGAAAAAGAAAATAAGTATAGTTTATCATCAATTAATCACTAATGAAAGAAACTAAGCAATGATATTCCCTCCCTTAAAAGTGCGCGCACTCCATTACCAGAACTCAATTTAAGGTTACAACAGAATTTGATAATATCCAAATGGTCAACTCAATTATGTTGATTGACCGCAATCAAATGTCTCAAATGTTCTTCTAAGAGACCATTCACACGTTATGTCTGCCCATCGATTTGAGGATGGTTAGTCGTAAAGAAGTTGAGTTTGGTCCTATTAATCAAACCGATGTGAAGATGGTGAATGGTCCATTGGCTGTGAAGAATGGTGAATGACCATAACTTGTTTCAGATTCTAAATTCAGGTTTGAATATAAAAAGATCAAAGTCATTTTAACATTTTGAGAAGTAAGTTTGGTATTAAATTTTTATTGGCGTTAGTTTAAAATTCAACAGTTTTATATTTTTTGGTTATCACCGAAACCTAACATCAAAAGATATTTGAGCCAGTTTTTAAATTAGAGGGATGTTGTGCCATTTAAGAAAATATAGAGGGTGTAAAAGATTTTTTCTTAAAATTTAGTTGAGTCAGATCAAAGTTATATTGATCCTTTCACCATAAAATTAATATTTTTAACATAATTGACCTATTTATTAACTTTTAAATTAAAGAGATATATATGTTATTTAAACGAATACAGAAGATGTCAAAAGAGTTTTTCTTAAAAACAATTCTTAAATATATTTAATCTACTTGAAAACAGGAAAGAAAATATTTTCCGAATGATAAAAATATGGTTAAATTACATTTTGTTCCTGAACTATTTAATGTTTTGTTCAAAAAGAGTTGACATGAGACACTCGTATTGGCTCACCAACTACTGAAAATCCCATTCGTTGCATTATAAATCACTATAAGTGTGTGTTTTTTTAATGTTTGTGACTAGAAATATTTTTTTACATTAAAATAATATTATATTAGTTCATTAATGATATCATATACATTTTTATAAGCAGTTGCATATGTTATAAATCAGATTTATGTACATGTAGAAGTATTTTAAGAAACATTAATGTAATTTAAGAGGCATTTTAAGAAACATACCAAACTATGTTTGAAATAATAATGTTTATCAAATATATGTGATTTGAAATAACATGCAGAAAAAGTTTTTTAGATGAAGAGCTCATAACGTATCTAAATAACCTTTGTCTTGAGGTTTGTATTGAAATAAAACATACCAAAATATGTTTTAAATAAAAATATTTGTCAAATACATTGATTTTAAAAATACTTTTAGTGAAAAAGCTCCAACTCACTATAAAGAGCATTTGTCCTGAGGTTTGCACGGAAAGGAAACATGTAAATAAAGCTAGATCTTTTTTAACTCCATCAAAAAACAAGTATATATTCACTATGACCATGCCGGTTGCAGTAAAAACGTGTAGATGCAGAGAATTAAGAGCCACTTTTTGTGGGGGTAAAATATGGGGTTATTTATAAATCTATATTCTTTTTCATTTTGGTTAAAAAAATTTATGTCCTTTTCTTAAAATTTAAAATTTTACACCCCTCACCCATCACAATTAATATAAAAAAAATTTCAACTCTCTCTTTTATCATTATTTTTTTTCATTTTTGACATGCAAAAATCAAATCAATACTCATTCTCTGACTCTTCTTCTTCCCCTCATTGTTTGTTCCATATTTTCTAGTTCATTTTCTCCATGATTTCTTATTCAATGAGGCAACGAATGTTTATTTCCTCCGTACTTTCTTGTTATGTGAAATTTTTCCTCTCAATCGCACTGGTTTTGATCATGACATAGTCATTTTTTTTAGAAAACTTGAGACGTGAGAAAACTTTTTTCCATTTGAATTTTGTGAATTCTTTTACATTTTTTTGGATTATAGATTGCTCACTAACAAGAGATAAAAATGATTACTTGAATGATTCAAGTAGTCGTAAAATACTACTTGAACCCTTCAAGTAGTTACATACTGTGTGAATGGTGTCAATTTCTGTATTTAGATTGCTCACTAACAAGAGATAAAAATGATTACTTGAAAGGTTCAAATAGTATTTTTTACTACTTGAACCCTTCAAGTAGTCACATGCTCTCTATATAAATCATTGTATGAAACAAAATAACTTCTTGAATGATTCAAGTAGTCATAAAATACTACTTGAACCCTTCAAGTAGTTACATACCCCTATTTAAAATCGATGATAACATATAATTTGACTACTTGAAGGATTCAAGTAGTATTTTTTACCACTTGAATCCTTCAAGTAGTCACATGCTCTTTGTATAAATCACTACATAAAATAAAATGACTACTTGAAGGGTCTAAGTAGTCTTTTTTTACTACTTAAACCTTTCAAGTAGTGATTTACTTACTAGACAATAGACTTTCAAGAAAAAAACTACTTGAAGGGTTCCAATAGCAAAAAATTACTACTCGAACCCTTCAAGTAGTGACGAGTTTACCGGAAAATAAACTTCATGAGGAAAAAAAATTACTTGAAGGGTTCAAGTAGTAAAAAATTACTATTTAAACTCTTCAAGTAGTGACGAGTTTACTCGATAACAAACTTCAATAGGAAAAAATTACTTGAAGGGTTCAAGTAGTAAAAAATACTACTTGAACCCTTCAAGTAGTCGCGTGCTCTCTGTATAAATTATTGCATGAAATAAAATGACTACTTGAAGGATGTAAGTAGTCATAAAACATAACTTGAATCCTTCAAGTAGTGACAAGATTACTGGACAACATACTTTAAGAGAAAAAAAAAACTATTTGAGGGGTTCAAATAGTAAAAAATGACTACTTGAACCCTTCAAGTACTCGTTTTTGTCTCCAACAATCAAAATTTCAGTGAGCGTGTGATTACTTGAAAAGTTCAAGTAGTCATTTTTTATCATATCGTGAGAGAAAATTTGTATAACTACTCTTTGAGAGAGTTTTGATTGTAGTCTTTTAATTTATAGAAGAGAAGTGAGATGCGTGATTGTAGCCCATAGAAGCAATCGGTGAGAGATGTATTGGTGCTCGTGAAATCAATTGGTTGTAAAGGTTTGATCTTCATCCGTGAAGAAGATCGTCGTAGTGGATTCCTCAAGGATGAGCCTTGGAGCGTGGACGTAGGCAAAGAGTGTCGAAGCACAAAAAAATCAATGTGCTTGATTCTTCTTCCCTTATTGCATGATTATTTAATCTATTTTGCTTACTTTGATTCATTATACTTATTCTTGGAGACTATTCATTTTTAAAACTCAAATCACACGATACATGCCCACTCTAAGGGTGCTATATCGATCTAAAAATTGGTATCATAGCTTGGTACTCAAATTAATAAAACTTCACCGTCTTGAGCTATGTCATCTTTGTGTAGAAATTTTTATGAACAAGGAAAAATCTATTTCTAGGCGTCCTCTATTTGATTGAAATGATTTTAATTATTGGAAGACTAGAATGAGAATTTGTTTACAGTCTCTTGATTATGAATTATGGGAAATAGTTTAATATGGTCCATATGTTCCAAAATCACTTGATTTGATGAAGAATGAAATTCTGCATTAGATATAAATGAATTTAATAGAATATCCATTTGTAATTCTGCAAAAGAAATTTGGCATGTGCTTGAAGTAATGTATAAGGGAACAAATGAAGTAAAATATTCTAAAGTTAGCATGCTCATGCATAGCTATGAACTCTTCAAGATGAATGATTATGAATGTGTTGGTGAAATATTTTCTCGATTTATGAAAATAAATATTCTAAAATCATTTGGGAAAACTTACTCGAATGATGAGTTTGTTAGGGAAATCTTGAGAAGTATACCAAAAGCATTGGAAAAGCAATTAACTGCGATCCAAGAAGCTAAAGATCCTAACATGTTCCAACTTGAAAAACTCATGTGATCATTTTTAACCTACGGGATGAGATGCAAGAAAAGAGAAGAGTACGCAAACATAAAAGAGAGCAGGCCATTTAAATCCAATGAAATTTCTATAAGTGAAGAAGAGGAAGGTGATGATGAAGACCTAGTTCATTTCATGCAGAAGTTTAAGAAATTGTTAAAGAAGAGACAAAGTACCTTAATGAATAAAGCTCAAGAAAATGATAGCTTCATCAAAGAACACAAAAAGGTGAACTTATGTATCATGCACATGAAGATGAGGTAAGTAGACCCATCCTTTATGATAAATATCATAAGCTTAGAGAAACCACTTAATTTTTAAGATATTTTGGTGCATGTGTACGCACACATTATTTTAAATAATGTTTTTAATTTAAAAATTCTTAATGAAAAATGTATATTTTGAGTGGGATCTATAATACTTATTATACTAAATGTTTGAAGGAGAAATATAGTTGAATGTAAATGAAAGTTTTATTATTTGAAAAAAAAGCAAAGAAAGCTTTACAAATTATGATTTTGATAAAATCTCAAAAAAAAAAAAAGGATTGTGAGCATCATATTGCATATCATTAGGGGGAGAGCTATGTATACCAAGAGGAGAAACAATTTATTTTTATTAAAAAGTGTAATCTTAAAATTTTTGTAATGGGAGAATGTTATTAATTTTTTTATGATAACAAAGGGGAGAGTTGTTGATTACAATGCTTTTATTGGTTTCTTATTTTATTTTAGATTTAATGTTTTGTCATCATGAAAAAAATGAGAGATTGTTGACTTTAGGTCTCATAGAGATTATTTTGATGATAACAAAATATTTTATGTATAATAACATTAAAATCAAGTTATAGGAAATTATAAAGATTGATGTACACATGAGATATGAAGATGCAGTATGTAGAGACATCAAGCAACTATTCATAAGGTCTCGATCTTGGTTGAAAAATGCTCTAAGGATATTTGAAGCGTATTGAATATATTGATAAAAGTGTTTGAGGTAAAACATTGGAGAAAAATAAAATCTAAGTGTTGAAAAAATTATGAAAGAGTTTTTACTGGGTTCCAACTAGTAAAAAAATATTTAGATTGATGAAAATATATGTTTTATTCATTAAATTGCACTAGATAATAAAGATGTAAAATTATAAGGAAATATTTTTTTTAGAATCGCATCACTATAAATTGTGCACATCTCAACTAGATTGGCATTCACTATGTATTAAGATGTAAAATTATAAGTAAATATTTTTTTAAACTTGTATCACTATAAATTGTGCACATCTCAACTAAATTGACACTTACTATATATAAATCATTTGAAACTATTAAATCTAAACTCATTTATTTTAAGACTATTATTACTAATTCACAAATTAGACATATCCGAATTAAATTATAACATCTAGTTAAAAACCACTTGATTGCAAGCATCTCAAATGAACATAATTACATTTGATATTCACGTAAAATATAAATCTTATTCCAATTATATAATAAATAATTTGTATCGTTTTCATCAATAACTGAATAGAACAAGTTTATAGTTTTTACAACTTGAAAGCGTGAAGTGCATTATGTACTACGTAAAGTAGTTTTTTATACTACAAGTGTTTAAATAGTTATTAAGTTAATTTTTATTAAAAAAAAGTGTTGAGAAAATTTGTATGACCACAAATTAAGTGTCTTCAGACGGTTAACATCTACCTATTTATCATAATTTTCATTTTCTTAAACATAAATAATAATGCAATATCATAATCATTGATAATCTTATATTCTTCAACCTTATATTTTCGGCATAAATTAGCTTTAGCTAAAATTCTATATCATCCTTTTTATATCTAGGATCAATTCGTGTCACTAAATATTTACAATATTATTATTAAAAATATCAAACATATATCAAGTAGATATTTGTACAACCGTGTAAATAAGTAGTTCAATAGATATATGAAATATATAATTATCAATAATTAAATAATAACTAATTTGTAGCAGTTCATCAACATCTAATTATAACAAGCATTGCCTACTACCTGAAGTCAATAAGTTGATATTTCTTTCAACTTGAAGTTTTTTTTTTTTTACTATATGTAGCAAATAATTTGATAAAAGAATTTCAAAGAAAATAAAAGCCAAATAAATTGATAAGTAATATCATTTGTCATAATGGTGATATGGTGAAAATTAAGATATATAGTGGGCAAGTATGTGTTTGTCCTAAGTAAATATGTTTTTGCTCTGCAAAAATATCTTTTCGTTCTCGACAAATATATGTTATAGGTAATTATAACCATGCTGTGGGTAAACATGTTTCTGTTATGCCACTGTAAATACGTTTGTTTACTGTGTAAACATGTCCGTTATCAACTCTCAATGTATTTTCGTTACCCACTCTTGTTGTACATCAATTCTCAGTGCATGACTGCCCTTTAGCCCTTGTGGTTGACCTTTTATCTATGATGCATATTTTATTCCTATATAAAAACTACGCCCAATTCTCTTCTCACTGACTGCATCATAAGTTCTTTGGTTGAGCGAACCCCTAACAACATAGGACACATGTGTTGCTCTGTATTCAGCAGCAAACAGACGTGATTATAAACTTTAAGGATCAAATTGAGATAGATGAACCATTAGTGACTAAAATGTCAATCCCTAAATGTATAATGTGTTTGACACATTTTAAGTCATTTCTTTTAGCTCATAAAAATGGAGTAGAAATTGAGTGATATGCACATTTACTATAGGAATAAAAGTATGTGGATACATATCAAGAACAAACTTGAAGCATTTATAAGTAGTAATAATAACAATTAACACGCAAATTTACTCTTTAATTGATACTTCACTGATGCAAATCTAACTGCTGACTATACAAAATATTCGGAATTTGTGGCGAGTGTGGACGAGAAACCGTTGGCAGAGGACGATGCACTTGTCGTGAGATCAAACCTACACCTTTTGTCTCACCTTCAAGCCTCGTCACAGGCGCGAAGAAATCAGGCCTGTGATGAATTTGCAGGTGATGATCAGAAACAGAAGGATTCACCTTATCATTAACCTTAAGAGCATCTCCTACTACTCTCACAGCTTTGTGACTCTTACAACCCAAAAGAGCGGTGGGCCGCCGTCTTGGAACTCCTTTGTTCATATTTGCTTTGGCATTTAGAGATATCGGAATCATCCTTGATGGCCTTGTAGCTGAAGGCATCATCCTGTCCTCACAATCAGACATAATAGAGAAATCAGCAGCACTGGCAGTGACAACACTCCACTCAATACTGGCTTCACTCGGGGCGTAACAACTCGTAGGTGTGGCACAACCGGAATTTCCTCCGTCCGATGGCTGCCTTGCTAGAAAAGGAGTATGCTTTCCTGTCAAACTATCTATCTCAAATAAGTCTGAGCTTGCATCACTATCTGCATCATTGTTGTTTGGATCCCATGATAACATGTTTAGGCTTTTCTCAAGGCTCAAGGCAATGTTTGGCTTTCGGATTAATGGTGAGCCAAACACTTCCAATGATTTTCTCTCTATCTCTAACTCCTCGAGTTTTGATGTTGGGAAGGTAAAAGTACAATTTTCTCTGAGATCGGATATTACGGGTCGGTTTTCGGCCGGTTTTCGATGGAAAGAACCATAGTTGTTATTCTTGTTGAAGCTGATTTCACCAACATCTTCATTAACGTCAACAGATTTTTTATCAGAGCATTTGCAACCAAGACTAGCCAAGAAGCGCTTCCCGTGCGCCTTGTTTGGTTTGGCACAAGGAGGGTTTCTCAAAGCGGTTTGTAACAAAGCGCTTTGGCTGTTCCAACTTGATTCAGAACGAACACTCGGAGTTGAGGTAGACCATATCTTTGGCTTCATGGGGTCTAGAACTACATTGGCATGTTCATCTCTCTTGAAATGGTATTTTCTCGTCCCTGTGATTGGAGATCTTCGAATCTCTTCGTCTATTCTACCATTGAAGTACTTTTCAGCACCAAATACTCCAATTTCTCCATATTCAACCTTCTTTCCTCCCGAGTGATCAAGAAGCTCATCCTGGCTGCTGATGCTAATAATGGGGCTGAGATTTCGAGTTGACTCGGCCAGTTTTCGTACGTAATTTTCCTCAGCTCCGTTTAAGTACGATGAGAAAGAAGCGGAATCACGGAGTTGATTTTTGTTATTTCCTTCAAAGGACAAAGCTTGTGGTTGGTTAGGATTATTGCAAGCTGATGTCAAACTAACCATAGCCATGGGGAATCCACAAAACTGTCCCTTAGAAAGGAAACTTCTGCAGAACAAATACAAATAAATGAACAAAATCAGAAAATGACATAACCTAAAAAACTCAGCTCCCAAAAGCATGACAATACTATAAAAGAGAAATCACAAAACTACAAAAAGAAAAAAAGAGAGGAGAGAAAGGGACCTAACAGTCGCAAATTTGGAAATACAAAGTATCACTTCAAGGACTACCGATGGGAAAACAACGCCGTTTTTACAATCGTGGACGGCCCGAGCAAAAACGGACAGAACCAAAGACTGAAATGAATTGTTAAGGAGAGAATTATAGAAGAAGAAGAAGAGGATATGAAGGACTGCAGATGCTGCAGAAAGATGGATGGGTGGATATAGGAGTAGTTCTATAAGTAGACATTTGGAAATGAAGTGTGTGGGACCCTTTTAGTTTTGTGGCAGTAACTGAACAAACTGTAAATTCGATCAAATTATTTGAAGACAACCATAACATTTAACCTTTAGAAACAGTAACAGTTGTATTGTTTGTGGTTATCAGAAGTTGGCTGATATAATGTGAAGATGTGTTCAGTAAGAAATGAAAGTCATAACATATAGGCACATGTGGTTCTAGGGGATCGGATTGGGTTGGTAGCTGGCAGAGGATACTGACATGTTTTAACATGAAGTTGATTTAGCTTTTTTTTTTTTCATTCTCTTTCTTACTATCTGTAAGTGAAACATTATAGGACATGATGGTATATATGTAGATTTTTTATCCCATGTCATATTTTGATTAGAATTTTCATATTGTAAAACTAATAAGAGTAATAGATTAATAGATACATGCATATCAGTGAGAGGGGCATGGGTAAGTAGTAATTTTTTTTCCTCATTGCCCAATCGATAATCATCAATCATTCAATGAAAAAAATGAGTTTATTTGTTTATTATTTTCTTAAATTTTTACTCACAAGGATTCATTCTCCGTTATTAGTAGAATATAACAAGAGTATTTTTTTACTCTGATATGATCCTTAGCTAAATACATTCTCTGATTTTTATGGTGAAATCTGCCAGTTTGTCTTGTTTCCCCATGTCCATCATTCTGTCAGAAGCGGAGCCAGAACTTGGGTTCAGTAGGATTGCCGATCCTATTCTATTTTTTACGGTGTATTGTATTTTATTTTAATATATACGTGTATACACACACACATATATGAGAGAGAGAAAGAGAAATACCAGGATATAAAATCGCATTTGACAAGTTTTCATTAATATTCAAGTTTACAATTGTCGTCGCAATCACAAAAATTACAATTGTCGTCGACGAATTTTCATATTTTTAAGTTATTTGTATGATTGTTTCATTCTCAATAGTATAAAAATATATTTTGAACATAAGCTCTTCTTACATCATCTTAGTCATTTGGATGATAATCTATTATTTAAATCTCTAATTCAGAATCCGGAGGTAGAATTTTCAAGTCCACCTCAAGACGACTTTGTTTGAACTAGAAGAAGGTAATGAATGTGAATCCACCGATTTCATTATTTTTTTTCTCATTACTTTTTTCATTTTAGTATAAACTTTATTCCTAATAAACATTCAACCACAAATAAGATTCCTAATAAACATTAAATCTTAATTAGATTTCTAAGAATAACGCTATCAATTATCAGATTCAACCCTAAATCAAATTTAGCTACCAATAAGATTCTTAAGATAAATTCTATCAATCATGAATAATCTATCAATTCAATTATCAATAATTCCTATTAGAGACTAAGAGCAGAGCAGGAACATGCAAAAACATGAGAATAAATATAGTAGAAAGATAAACTCACCAGAATTTGCACAAAAAACGATGACTTTATTATGTTTTAGAAAATAACACAATTTTAGAAAATAACACTTAACACATGTCATAACAGATTTGAATTCCAAAATTAATAAGTGAAAAATGAAAACTGAGAGAGAGACCGAGACTTAGAAATAGAGAGAGAAAGACTAAGTCTTGGAGGGGGGCAGAAAGACAAAGGGGGAGAGGGAGAGAGACTTAGACCTGCATTGATGGTTAATGGTCATCAATGTCAATGACTCAACGGTGGCCGTCAATCTATGGTTGCATACACCAGTTGCTCGGGCTCCGGGAGGATGCATGGAGGGTGAGAATTGAGAAATTAGAAATAGAGATTTGGGGATTTTGGGGTTTTTAATTTAAGGGTTAAAAATAAAAAAATATTAAGGCTAAAACTAAAATAAATTACTAAAACTAAAGAAACTTAGTGGGGTCGTAATAAAAAAGTTAGTAGGGTTAAAATCTAAAAAAAGTCAAACATAAAAATATTTCTATACTAAAAATTAATAATATTTTTAATGAGGTCACTTGACTCCACTGCCACACGCATGAACTTTATCCCATTTTTTACACATTGTCACCCACATATTGCTCCTCTCATTACCTCTCAAAGAATACTTTAGTATATGTTATGGGCGCTCCTCGACTATCACTCTAAGGATGTGAAGAAATGATGAACCTGTTGGTTCTGATTTTAAAAGGAAAATGATGAGCTGTAGAAATGATGAACATTTTTGGTTTTGATCTTTTATTGAAAGAAAAATTATGTTTGTTTACAATGAGGAATGATGTATATATATACAAATGATTCTAACGGTTGCCTATGATCTCCTATGATTTCCAACGGATGCCTACTTGAAACCTGAAATCGTTTTTTATCAGAAATGGTTAGACACCCACTGTGTTTGGTGAAAGTCTCTGTTCTACTTCCCTCTTTTGCCTATGATGAAGATTTCCTTTTGAGGCTGTAGCTTTTACTTCTTTTTCTTCAACACCCCCCCTCAAGTTGGGTTCGTATAGGTTGATCGAGCCTAACTTGTCAAGTATTCTTTGGAGGTTATTTTTGTCAAGAGCTTTGGTGAAGATGTCGGCTAGCTGGTCTTCACTACGTACAAAGGGAATGGTGATTTCTCCAGACTGTACTTTCTCTCTTATGAAATGACAGTCCACTTCAATGTGTTTGGTTCTCTCATGGAAACCGGGGTTCATTGCAATATGACGTGCTGCTTGGTTGTCACAGTGTATCTCTATCGGTTTTCTTATCTCGACCTTCATGTCTTGAAGGAGATGTCTAATCCATGTGAGTTCGCTAGCAATGGAGGCCATGGCTCTGTATTCTGCCTCTGCACTTGACCTTGCTACAACAATTTGTTTCTTGCTCTTCCACGTTACTAAATTTCCACCTACAAAGACACAGAAGCTAGTTGTAGATTTTCTATCATAACTACTTGCCCAGTCAACGTCAGTGTATCCAACAACGGAGTTTGCCCCAGTTCTCTTCATCCATATCCCTTGGCCGGGTGTTCCTTTAAGGTATCTGAGTATCCTTTCTGCGGCTGCCTGATGATTTGTGCAAGGTGCGTGCATGAATTGACTGATAACGCTAACTGCAAAAGTGATATCTGGTCTTGTAACCGTTAGATAAATTAGTTTTCTTACTAGTCTCTGATATTGGCCTATATCAATTATTGGTTTGCTATCATTCAGTCCTATTTTCATGTTGGTTTCCATTGGTGTGCTAGCAGGTTTTGCCCCTATCATGCCTGTTTCTTTTAACAAGTCTAAGATATATTCTCTTTGAGATAGAAACAATCCCTTTTTCGAGTGAGCTATTTCTATCCCTAGGAAGTACTTCAGTTTTCCTAGATCTTTAATATCAATTTCTCCTTTTAGAATTTCTTGAGCACTCCATATTTCATCGTGGTTCTTTTCGGTGATGATAATGTCATCTACGTAGACTAAAACGATGGTGGTGGAGTTGTTCGTGTGTTTGACGAACATAGATGAGTCAGCTGTGCTTTTGACGAAATTAATTTTTAAAAGAGACAGGCTTAATTTTCCATACCATGCCCTTGGTGACTGTTTCAGGCCGTAGATAGCCTTCTCTACATACCAGAGATGGGTGCGTTGCTTTCTCGTGTCCTAGAGGCAGGGACATATATACTTCTTCTTCCAGATTTCCTTGGAGAAATGTGTTTTTTACATCCATTTGATATAGTTCCCAGCTGAGGTTGGTGGCAACGGATAGTAGCACTCGGATTGTGTTCATTTTTGCCACTGGAGCGAACGTCTCCTTATAATCCACTCCATATGTCTAAGTAAAGCCTTTGGCAACTAGTCGGGCTTTATATCTCTCGATAGTGCCGTTGCTGTTGTATTTGATCTTGTAGACCCATTTACATCCTACGGGTTTTTTCCCGTTGGGTAGTGGGATTATGTCCCAAGTTTCATTATTTTCCAAGGCTAGGAGTTCTTCATTCATCGCCTTTCTCAATTTGGGGTCAAGTTGGGCTTCTTGATAGGTCTTTGGCTCAACTGTTTCATCAATTTTGCCCAAGTATGCCCTGTGGATGTTAGAGATTTTATCATAAGATAGGAAATTTTGGATAGGGTATAGAACCTGATGAGACACATAGTATTTTAATCTTGTTGGGGGTTAAGTTTGCCTTGTTGATCTTCTTACGATTACTGCTTCATCAGTGACAACTGCCTCATCAGTTGCTCCCCCTGAGGTAGTTGTATCATGCGCGGTTGATGTGGTATCCTGTTCCTCTCTTATGATATCAGAGGAAATAATACTGTTAGGTAGCGGAAACGTTTGGTGGTGGTTATGATTGTCGGAGTCCTTTGGGTAATAGGATTCTAGTTCTAAAAATTGTACATCGCGCGAGATGTAGAGTTTTATTGGGTCGTAGCACTTATACCCCTTTTTTTCAGCGGAATACCCCAAAAATAGGGTTTTGACTGAGGTTTTGTCCAATTTATCAAGTTTTGGAATGTGTACGTAGCATGTACATCTGGATACTCGTATGTGATCAAGATTAATTTTCCTACCTTTGAGAATTTCTAGAGGGCTTTTCAGATGCAATTTTATACTGGGTAATCGATTGATAAGGTACGTTGCTGTGAGTATTGCATTGGACCAGTATCTTTTGGGTACGTTGTTTTGGAGGAGGAGAGACCTAGTCATTTCAAGAAGGTGTCGGTTTTTGCGTTCTGAGACACCGTTTTGTTGTGGGGTGTGGATACAGGTGGTTTGATTTCGTATACCCTTTTGTTTAAAAAACTAAAAAAAGGTGTTGTTAGTATACTCGGTTCCATTGTCAGACCTAAAGATTTTTATGGTGGTTTCAAATTGAGTTTCGACTAAATTGTTGAACTCTTGAAAACGACTAAAGACTTCATTTTTTGATTTCAAAAGATATAACCGTGTGGTGCGAGAGAAATCATCAATAAATGTAACAAAATATTTGAATTTATTATATGAGTCAACTGGGGCAGGTCTCCAAACATCAGAATGAATTAATTCAAAACATCGTTTTGTCGTACTAATAGATAGTGGAAAGGGTAACCTGGTTTGTTTTGAGAGTTTGCAGACTGAGCAACTGCTAGAGTCTGAATTACAACCAAGTAATTTGTTTAGGATTTGGTCAGTGGGATGACCGAATCTCCAATGTAATATTTTGTCTTTTGGTACTGTACTGGAAGTGGCCAGGCATGTTTTGTCGGTATCTTCTAAGTAGTACAGACCGTTTCTAAATTTTCCTTCACCAATCTTCCTCCCGGTGACTCGATCCTGAAAAATTACTTTGTCTGGTGAAAAGGTAACATTGCAGTTTAAGTCTTTGGTTATTTTACTAACGGATAGGAGATTGGAGTTAAAATTGGGTAGACAAAGTACGTTGTTAATGATTTTTGTGAAGAGTGTGGTTGACCCTGTGCCAAAAATTGGAACTTTATTTCCATTGGCTACCGTCACGTGTTGTGGTTTTTCTAATTTAGTGAGACTGTGTAGATTTTTTGTGTTATAAGTCATGTGGTCGGAGGCACCAGAGTCTATTATCCAGTGTTATAAGTTGTGACAAAAATTTGCAGATTTAGAAAAATAATTGACAGTATTGCAAATGGATGAACCTGAGGTATCGCGCAAAAATTCTCCGAATTGTTTGAGCAGTGTAGTCATCTGTGCGTTGTTGTCTGGGTGCAGGTCTGCTCTAATGGATCCGGATCGGTCTATTTCTTCCATTTGGTCGGGTCGGTACCCATTACCCGAACCAGGTCCATCTGTCTTGTGTGCCCTGCGGTCTGGGTCAGGTCCTGACCAGTGACCCGTTCCGCTGAAACCCTCAGTATAAAAGGGAAAGGTTTTCGCGGAGCCTTCTCGCTCGTCACTTTTCGCGCAGCTCCCTCGCTCGTTCTGGAACTTTCTCTGGTTCTGCCGGAGATGAGGGTGCAGGTTCCAGCACCGGTCGTGGGTGTGCCCTTCCTTTCGGCAGTGGCTGCATTTCACCTGCTCGCCTGGTTGTCCGCGGTGTCTTCCCCCTTCCTTAGGGTTAGGGTTTCGGAGGAAGCCGCGGGTCGCCTTGGCTAGTGCCTCCGCCTTGTCATCTCTGGTATTCATTACTCGTCGCCTAGTTTCTTCTCTTTGAACCATGGCTGAGACCGTGGAAAAAGTTAGCTTCTCTGTTGACATAAAGATCTGAGCTCGGAATGCTTCGTAGCTTGAGTCGAGAGTTGTCAAGAAGTGGAAAACCATATCCTGCTCAGCCCGTTCTTAGAGTTCCTTCAGGTCAGTGGTCATCGGTCTCAGGGTTTCAAGTTCTTTGAACTTAGATTTTAAAAACCAGGTTAGCTCCGGTACTGATCTGTCCCCCTGTTTTGCTTGGGAGATCTCTCGTTTAAGTTCAAAGACTTGCGCAAAATTGTTTTGTTCACAATAATTGCTCCGAATTTCTTCCCAGAGTTCCTGTCCTGTTTCACAAAAACAAAAGATTTCACTGAGTTTTGGGTCTATTGAATTAGTTATCCAGGTCATTACCTGACTGTCCATGATGTCCCATTCCTCTGAGTTTCGTTCTGGTCTTGGCTTACTGCCTTCCACGAAGCCCAGTCTGCCTCTTCCTTTCAGGCTCACCCGAGCCGCCCTGGCCCACGGTATGTAGTTGTGGCCAGTGAGCAGGATGGAGGTTAGTCTGGGATTGGTGTCATGGTGGTGAAGCTGGCCGGAGGTTGATGGTTCTGCCATATGAGTTGGTTCTCAGAATCACTGCTCTGATACCATGAAGAAATGGTGAACCTGTTGGTTCTGATCTTAAAAGGAAAATGATGAGCTGTAGAAATGATGAACCTTTCTGGTTCTGATATTTTATTGAAGAAAAAATTATGTTTGTTTACAATGAGGAAGGATATATATATATAAATGATTCTAACGGTTGCCTATGATCTCCTATGATTTCCAACGGATGCCTACTTGAAGCCTGAAATCATTTTTTACCAGAAATGGTTAGACACCCACTGTGTTTGATGAAAGTCTTTGTTCTGCTTCCCTCTTTTGTCTATGATGAAGATTTCCTTCTGAGACTGCAGCTTTTACTTCTTTTTCTTCAACATGATGACAACTATCCTTACAAGCCATCCAGGTCCAAAAGATAACACCTCTGATCAAGTAATCCCAAAGAGAAACTCAGGAAGAACAGAGCCACTCAGTCACAGACTAGTTGAGAGTTAAATGTTATTTCAATATTCTTGTCGAGGCTCACCATCCTCACCTCGGGAAAGTCAGAAGTGAGAAAGGGGTTTAGGCCTCCTAGGAGAGGTCATTCAACATCTTGTGCCATGGAGGCTTGCGTGTATTAGGGTAGGGGAAGGGCATGGTGCATTAAATACATATTTATTTAATGCATTGTCTTTCTCCCTAACTACTCCCAACTATCTCCACCTGCTCTCATCGAAGACAGAGAGGACGTGCTTTGCTCGTTGGCTGGTCAAATTACTCTCGAATCCTATCAGTACTCTCCTCCCCAATGTAAGAAACGCAAGTTCATAAAATTCGTACAAAAATTATGTCAAATTCTCCTTTACACTTCTAAATTAAGAATCATATGTTTTTAGATGAGGAAACTCCCTCTGGAAGTGGTAATCCTTCGTCTTAGGATTCTTTTGTCTCTTATGTGCTATAATCTCTCACCGGCGTGAAAAATGTGATGCGCTCAAATACCGGTACGTTGATGTAGTTGAATGTAAAATAACTAATAATCTATGTGTTACGTGAATAGTACATGCTCAACTTAAAACACATTTTTACCTATGTTCTTCAAGAATAGGAAGATAGAGTAAATTGTTTTCCTTTATTTAAAAAAGAAATAAAAATCTAGGGAATTGTGTGCGAGTTGCCTTGTGGACTTCTGAGAGTTGGGGCAAATCAAAATTTTTAAATACCAGATATAGTGGCATTGTCTAGCCAGGCTAGCTAATGTGATAAGGATGAAGTTGGGTCTTGTGCTCTAAGGTCCCAACTTCGATCAATTGTGCTTGGTATATTACTAGGGTTGAGTAGATGAATGAGCGACAATCATTTCACCCTTAGTTTATGCCGCTTAAGTGGGTCTAAAGTGGGCTCTGACAGGTTGAAGTTTTGAGTCATAAGTAATGTTATAGATGCATTGATTTGTTGTTTCTATGGTTTTTAAAATCCTCTTACACGGAGGCAAATCCTAGAACAAGGGTTTTGGCTCGTTTGTGGAAAATATAGGCTAAATTGTTATTGTTTGCTTGATACTTTACTTTCCATCACATTTTCTACCATGGTGTTCCTGAATAATATAGGTGAAAATGTGTTTTACGTCACTGCCTTGAAACCGTAGCTCCTTTTTTCAGTTGCGTCATTTCACCGGGAGAGATTTACTGCTCTCTCCGAATAATATTTCATCTTCCTTTCTCTATCCTATCCCTTCCCTCCCTTTTCTCCTCTTCCCTCTCCTCCAATTTAGTATTCCCTTTAGCGGCCCCCTCCTTCATTTTTTTTTCTTTTCCTGTTCCCTCTCATTTTATCTCTCTCTCATCATCTCGTTGTATCTCTCCATCTCCTCTAGGTCATCTCCTCTTTTCCATTTTTGATTTGTTCGCTTTGTTTTTTCTGTTGGGATGCATTGTGAAGGATTTAGTCCTACCAGTTGTGCAGGTTGTTATTCCATTTGACCTTGGATCCACAGTGAATTCCTCCTCCGGGAGATAGTTCTGTGGTGATTTTGGGGTGTTTTTTTTACATGCAGTCGTGGGAGTCCTGATCCTTTTCTGAATTGTTCTGGTCTTGATACAAATATGTTATTATAATAACGGTTGTCGAGACATGTTTGGACGATTGAGGATTTATAGAAAGAGTCCGAGATTATTTTTTATGATACTTTTCTGTGTCATTTGTTAGTTGATCTAATTGTTTATTAGGATTTGTGACGTAAAGCACCTTTTAGGAATGATTTTTATTTTCAAAAAGAAAAAGAAAATGCGTTTTAAGTTTTAAGTTAAGCATTTGCTCTTCACATGACACATATATCGTTGATGTTTTCAATTGCATCGAAGTGCCAACTGAAATAAACTTCAGTTTGTGCGAAGAATAAAAGTTTGGTCCATAATAGGCAAAAGTCATTCAAATTCGGGTTTGTAAATTACCTACTATTGATACATTCATAATTCAATTTTTAGGCATCAAAAGAGAGAGAAAAAATTATTTAAAGGATGATATCAACTTTACTAATTAATATATATCAAACTGTCAAAAATTAATGTTTGAACATTTAAGAAATCAACATGAAGAGGAAAAAAAATTAAACAAAACAAATGAAACATGAGTTATCTTTGAATCACCTTGTTTGGTCGGTAGGAAAATGCCAGTAGACAAAACCTGCAAAGCTTGTCATTTTCAGATAGTTATAGGACATAAGAGGTTGGTAATCAAACACGTCTTACTATATAACAAGCTGAGAATTATTTTTTTTTTTGTTTCAAAAACCCATTCCTTGCCATCACTATCTGTACCATAACTATATACCTGCCTTTGTTATTTTGTTTGAGGGTCTAGAGAGAGACTCAGTCCACACAAAACTTACCCTTACTGAAGACCAATTAAGCATGTCACACTCTTCTTTGTCCGCTAGACAAGACAAAAAAAGCAAAAACAAAACATGCATTTAATACATAATTCGTTTATGCTACTGTACTAATACCCTACTGTAAACCGTAATTTCCTACTGGTTGATGTTGAAAGCTCATCCAAACTACATTTCCATAACTAATGGCTTTGGTGAATCACCTTGAATGGATTTCATTTATTAGTCAAGTTATTTCAAAGAAATATATGCATTTATTTGCCGAACTTTTCATATTCCTTTTACTTGCTATTCCTTTTTGGAAAAAATCTATGGAGTGTGAAACATGGTTTCAATAAATGATATCTATACAGTTTTTATATTTAAAAATATCATTCACATTCTCTAAAAATTTTAAGTTAAGACACTCAAACCCCATGACAATCGGTTTTTTGTCTAAACTGGACCTCTAAACTTTTCATTTTACTAAAATGGACCTCAAGATTAATTTTAGCTGAACCATACCACTTGCTCACCTTCCATTTAACCTAAACGGGTGAAGTTATTGAAATTCTCTTTCACGAATTTCAACGATGACAAAAAAATAAATCAATCAATCGTCATTACACATATTTTAAAGTGAATTCTCAGATACTCAACCACAACGTTTCGTGTACCATTGATAAGTGCGTTAAAATACATTTTATTCAATGTTTAAATAATAACATTTGTGAAAAAAGAGATTAAATATGATATTTTATGTAATTATTTCACAAATATTACATTCGAATATTTATTTTATTTTTAATGTGTTTTTAGGTTACAAAAATAAGCAACTGGAAAAAGAGTTCAAAATGGTCTAAAACTCTGTCTCCAATTGTTTCCAATTCTCCATGTGCCACCATATGAATGTTGAAATTTGAAATTTAAAGATCAACTCGAAATTTGAAAAGCATCAAATTCAGTAGATTTGCACAGTTGAAGATAAACAAACGTTACATGATGATCCCGATTTTTCTACAATGTAAATCTTATATGGTTGGAAAGATAATAGATTAATATTTCATTTGAACATTTTTCCGTATTTTTCAGATTGTTCCAACATGGTCAAAGCGCGGGATTAAATTTGATTACAATTTTAAATCAGTGAAGGATAAAGATAAAGATAAGGACCTTAGCTTATCTCTTGAGCTAGAATCTACCATCTTTTATCTTGAAGTTTGAATTTTAAATTCTTCTCATGATAAATGACGAAGAGTCCTACTTGTGCAAGAGTTCTTAAAAGGATAATTTTACTGACTTTGAAAAAGAGAGATTCTAGGGAGGAGTTGCTGATTTTTATGAAGATTGAAGAGCACACAACCTCTATAAAAATGGGGGCACGTCCCAACCAAAAGGAGGAGGATTTTGAGTTATTTTCTAGTTTAGAAGTATGTTCTTTAGTATCTCCATGTGTAACTAATTTCTTTCTTTGGTTAAGGGTGATTTCAAAGCCCTAGACATGGTTATTAGTTAATAAATTTTAGAAATTTTCTTTCTTCTCTCTTTCAATTATGTTTATATTCCTTTGATTTCATTATCTATAAATTCTTTCTTGTTTACTTGGGTGCGCAACTAGGTGAGCATGTTAGTAATTTTATTGCTAGTTTAGAATTTTGATCCATAATTGTCAACGCTTTCTAAATAAAAGTAGCAAATTATTTTCAATGATTATGGGATATTTTCTTACATAAGGAATATAACTCAAGTTTTATAAACCGAACTTGTGTGCTTGTTTCTTGATTCAACCCATATATTTCTTGATTAATTGCTTTCATTAACCTAAATTTAGAGAACTTGTTCTAGGTTGTTTAATGGAAAGAGTTTAAGTAAAGAACTTGTTTTACTTAACGACAAGGTAAGGAAAGATCAAAATAATCGAACTTGTGATTGTTTTAAGGTTGTTATTTTTGAAAGATTGTGAAAATTATTTCTGATTATTGACTATTTCCAGATTTCTAGAGGTGGAGAATGAATCCTTAACCATATTTCTTATCATATTCTAAGTCTTAAAATCTGTCTTTTCTTAATTCCAGTTTCCAATTTTGTTTTCTTGATCTTTGTTTAAATGTCAAACAATCTTCAAACCTTCCCGTATTTTATTTTCATATATTTTTAAAGTGGCATTAGTGTGTCTACAAGTTTTCCTTCAATTTTGTTGAGTCTAAGTAAGATTTCTAATCACATTTTAATTTCTAATTAGTATAAAGTCTAGTATTTATCTTGTGTCAATAACACTTAATTAAAAACAATCTCCTGCGGAAATGACATTTTCTTACTACCATACTCAATAACGATCATATTTATTGCAAGGATTTAAGTTGGTACGCTTTTGTGCGTGCCAAATTTTGGCGCCGTGTCGCCAGGGATTGTTTTGCCTAATTATTGAGTATGGTAACTAGAATATAACATGTTATTTTCTTTTGTTTTATTTTTTTATTCATTCTGATTAATTTTTAATTTTAATTTTTTATAGTATTTTTGCATGAATGTCCAAGTATAGTGATGAAGAAGAAGATCAGCGACTCAAAAAGATTTTAAAATACACATCATCTATCCTTAGACCCAACAAGGAGTCCACGCTTGTTCCACATTCACCATCATATTCACATCCAATTTTCATTCCACCTATTAAAGTCAATCAAGCATTACATTCTTCCCATTCGTCTAGTTCAGCCCCAAGTGAGTCTTCAAACCATCCAATTCAAACTGAGAAAGAAATAGAAGAAGAGCAACGAGAAGAAGAGATGGAAATGAACAACCAAACACTAAAGGAGTTGGCAGCACCAACTCCAGATAAGCAACCCCTTTGTATTGAATATTCCCAACTTCAAGTTGCGTTTGAACTCAAATCAGGAATGATCCATCTTCTTCCAACTTTTAATGGTTTTGCTGGAGAAGATCCAAACAAGCATTTAAAGGAGTTTCAGGTAGTGTGTTCAAGCATGAAACCAACCAGTATCTTTGAAGATCAAGTTAAGTTGAGAGCCTTTTCATTTTCCTTAGCGGATAACGTAAAGGAATGGCTTTATTATGTACCATCTGGCTCCATCACCACATGGAATGAGATGAAGAAGTTATTTCTCGAAAGGTATTTCCCTGCATCCAAGACTGTAAATATTAGAAAACATATATGTGGCATTCGGCAACAAAATGGAGAGAGTTTGTATGAGTATTAGGAGCGGTTCAAGAAGCTTTGTGCATCATGCCCCCATCACCAAATCAATGAGAAACTTCTAATTCAATAATTCTATGAAGGACTCATGCTGATGGAAATGAGCATGATAGATGCAGCAAGTGAAGGAGCTTTAGTGAATAAGACACCTATAGAAGCAAGGGCTTTGATATCTAACATCTAATTCACAATAATTTAGCACCTGATCAGAATTGCCACCAAGTAAGGTGAATGAGGTTGGTATTACAACCAACATTGAGCGACAACTAGCTAATCTTACCACCCTAGTTCAACAAATGGTCGTGGGTGCAACTCAGCAAGCAAATGTATGTGGAGTGTGCTCTATGGTTGGTCATCCAACTGATATGTGTCCATCTTTGCAAGAGGATAATTGAGAGCAAGCCAATGCTATAGGAGGATTTCAAGGGTAGCATGTGTCACAAAGATAAAAGTATGATAATTTCTCCAACACTTACAATATTTGATGAAGGGACCATCCTAACTTCAGTTATTCAAAAAATAGACAAGTTGCCCCAAATGCTAACTTCAGTCATCTACCTATTTTCAACCAATCAAGGCTTCAAGAATATCAACCACGACCACAAGCCATGCCTCAAGACCAAGGTATGTCTCTTAAGGAAATAGTTAAGTCTTTGACTTGTAACTCTTTGCAATTTCAATAGGAGACAAAGACCACTTTCAAGAACTTAGAGAGATAAATGGGCCAATTAGCTACTACCGTGGGTAGATTGAAAGCACAAGGATAAAAAAACTTCCATCCCAAACTGTGATCAATCTGAGGAAAAATGCTAGTTCTATGACTTTGAGATGTGGGAAACAACTCGATGAAGTATCAAAAACACCAAAAATAGAAGGAGCGTTCGTAGATGAGCAAAAGCAAAAAAGGAATTGACCATTTTTCCTACCAGATTTGCAAAGTCTAAAAAGGAGGAACATGAAAAATAGATTTTAGAAACCTTTCACAAAGTACAAGTGAATATACCTCTTTTGGATACAATTAAGCAAGTACCATGTTATGCAAAGTTCCTCAAAGAGTTTTGTACCACCAAGTGCAAGTTAAACGGTGATGAATGATAAGTGTAGGGGAGAATGTATCCGCTGTTTTTCAAAGAAAGATTCCCCCAAAATGTAAAGTTCTAGGAAGCTTCACCATACTATGCACAATTGGTAATACGAAGCTTGATAAAGCTATGTTAGATTTAGGAGCATCAATCAATGTCATGCTTTACTCTATTTATGCTTCTTTGAATCTTGGCTCACTTAAGGAAACCGTTGTAGTTATTCAACTCGTCGATTGTTCTTATGTCTATTCAAAAGGTGTTTTAGAGGATGTTTTATTGCAGGTTAATGAGTTAATTTTTCCTGCTGATTTCTATGTTCTTGAAAGGGAAGAAGACCTTTCACCTATGTCAACACCGTTACTCTTAGGGAGGCCATTCATAAAAATAGCCCGAACCAAGATAGATGTCTATGATGGAACTCTAACCATGGAGTTTGATGGTGAGGTTATACGCTTCAATATCTTTGAAGCAATGAGGTACCCAAATGATTCATATTCATGTTTTTCAGTTTATATACTTGACTCTTTAGCACAACAAATTTTTGAGTCAATAAGTGAGGATGCACTAGAAACCGCTATTGGATAAAGCCTTGAGTTAGAAGATCCAAAAAAGCTAAGAAGGGACATGTAAATTTGTGATGACATTGAGGATACCATCGCATCTCTAGAATCATTGTCAAAAGCTCCAAATAGGTACAATGCTTCTTTTATTTCATTTCCTTTATCTAATGAGAAACTTCTACCTTCTATTGTGTAGGCCCCTACTTTGGAGATTAAACCTCTTCCTGAGCATCTGAAATATGTTTACTTAGGAGAGAAAGACATGCTGCTGGTAATAATTGCAAGGAACCTCACGACATTACAAGAGGAGAAGTTAGTTCATGTTTTAATGGATCACAAAACAGCAATGGGTTGGACAATAGCCAACATAAAAGGGATTAGTCCATCCATATGCATACACCAAATTCTACTTGAGGATGGAGCAAAGCCAACTAGGGTAGCTCAACGCTGACTGAATCCTCCTATGATGGAGGTTGTAAAGAAAGAGATCTTGAAGTTGTTAGATGTTGGTGTGATTTACCCAATTTCAGACAGCAAATGGGTGAGCCCGGTCCAAGTAGTTAAAAAAGATCCGGTATCATCGTGGTTAAGAATGAAGAGAATGAGCTAGTACCAACCCGTGTCAAAACCGGGTGGCGAGTTTGCATTGACTATTGAAAACTTAACTCTACTACTCGCAAAGATAATTTTCTTTTACTTTTCATTGACCAAATGTTAGAAAGATTGGCTAGTCATACTCATTATTGTTTCCTTGATGGCTATTCAGGTTACAATCAGATCGTACTTGCACCGGAGGATCAAGAGAAGACAACATTCATATGCCCCTTTGGAACGTTTGCCTATCGACGCATGTTATTCAGACTTTGCAATGCTCCTGCTACTTTTCAATGATGTATGATGAGCGTATTTTCAGATTATGTTGAAAGCATCATAGAAGTTTTTATGGATGATTTTAGTGTTTGACAAATGCTTAGATAATTTCACCCTTATTTTTAAACGCTGCATGGAAACTAATCTTGTGCTTAATTGAGAAAAATGTCATTTCATGGTAGAACAAGGTATAGCTTTAGGCCATATCATATCTTATAAGGGGATAGAAGTAGATAAATCTAAAATAGATCTTGTACGTTCATTACCACCTCCCACAAGTGTGAGGCAGGTTCGTTATTTTCTTGGACATGCAAGTTTCTATCAAAGATTCATCAAGGATTTTTCAAAGATTACAAGGCCTTTGTGTAGATTGTTACAAAAGGAAGTGATGTTTGACTTCAACGAAGAGTGCAAGGAGGCATTCGAAAAGCTTAAAGAACTTTTGACCACATCTCCCATTATTCAACCACCTAATTGGAACCTCCAATTTGAGTCAATGTGTGATGCAAGTGACTATGTCGTGGGGGCTGTTTTAGGGCAGCGAGTTGGCAAGCTTTCTTGTGTTATCTATTATTCATCAAGGACTTTGAATGATGCATAACTTAACTACTCCACAACTGAGAAAGCGTTATTAGAAGTTATTTTTGCTTTAGATAAGTTCCGTTCTTATTTAATTGGTTCCAAAGTAATTATATTTTCTGATCATGCAGCTCTTAGGTACTTGCTCACTAAGAAGGATGCTAAACCGAGACTTATAAGGTGGATACTTCTCTTGCAAGAATTTGATTTGGACATCAAGGATAAGAAGGGAAGTGATAACATAGCTGCTGATCATCTTAGTCGCCTCACTCATAATGAGGAAGCTATTCCTTTTGTGAAAAGATTCCCGACGAGTAACTATTCTCTTTGAAAATTTTGACTCCTTGGTATGCTGACATTGTGAACTACTTGGTCACCAAGAAGATGCCCGATGAATTGACTCGTGCTCAACAAGATAAACTAAAGAAGACAATAAAGCAATATATGTGGGATGATCCATATTTGTGAAAGTATTGTAGCAATCAAACGATAAGAAGATGTGTATTTAATTCTAAATTCATCTATATTAACTTTCTGACGTTCTTATGCATTTAATGGGTACTTTGGAGCAAAAAACGACCATATATTTGATGGTCGTTTCTTGTGCGATATATTAATTCTCTAATATTTTGCTCTTGCAGCAATTTTGAGTTGGAGAAGATCGTCGGATGATTTTCCATGACAAGATGGTGTTGAGGTACTTTTTTCAAAAGATGCTTTAGGCATTTACTAAAAAGATACAGAATTAGCACAAATTTAGGTATTTACTAACTCAATCTCTTGCAAAAAGCTCGCGTTGGATGATGTATTGTTTTTTTTATGATTGTTATGGATAAGATGGGTAGATGAAGTATTATTTCTTGTATATAATATTAACGATGAAGTACTATTTTTAGATGTAATACTAGTTTAGTTTTGATCGGAACTTTTGATCATAGTATTATTATAAATTATATGTTTTCTGATGACATGATGTGGTGCATTAAACAACTATTTTAATAAAACGAAACGATTTCATTATTATTTGATGTATGAAAAGTTAAGAGTGCTTGAAGATCACATTTGAAGAATTCTTATTTAGTCTTGAAGATTATAAAATAGAGTGATTATTCCATCAATTACCTTTACAGGATAGCTTACAATACATGAAAGTTTACATTACCTAATCCACATGAATTACAATACATGAGAGTTTATTACACCAAGTCCACAACTCTTATGTAGATTACTACAGTAAGTCCACCTCAATGAAACATGCGCAACGCGATTACCCAAAATTCAAAATGGCCATTGCCCTAAGTCATCCATTATTCTACTATTTATTTTTTGCCAATATACAAAATTACAGTTACCAAAGTTGCACGTAATAAAACAATCAAGTAAACTTTTTCTCTTTACACAGTCTTGCATTCACTGCATCAACTGACTCCAATTTGTAGTCAACATCTTGTTTACTTTGCATAATCGGCATTAAATGCCTTCATTGATTTCAACTCATCAATTACATCTTTTACATTTGTACTCAACGCCAGATCGTCATTCGAAAAACTCATATCTAGGATCAATTTGATGTAAAGTATCAAAATTAATGTTGCTCTAGAATGAAGATCATAAAAAAAACAAAATTAGTTTACTCTCGAACCAATATCGACTTACATTATAATATCAAAATGCATGGAATCTTTATCCAAGATTTGCATTAATCGAACATGTGCGAATCCGAGCCTTAGCACCACAAAAGGAATATGGAATCTTTTCTCGATTTTGGAAGTCAGTACTCGTAAAGATGATGAAGGCATCGAAGCACCAACACCACAAAAGCAAGTTTACTGACTAATCAAAGTAATTTTTATAAACAAAAATAGAGTGCAGAAAGGCCAAAAATTGTTGTATAGTGCCTACAAAACGTGTAAAAGATTGTTTTTACAGTTAAATTCAAAAGAGAGAGGTTTTAATTTTTTTTAATTCATAGCAAAACACAGATTCGACAGGTTTTGAAAAAGTTTTAATGCATAGCAAACTCAGACTCAAAATGTTTTAATTCCAGAATCTGAATACGCAAAGGATTTGAACAAATAGCTAAGAATCATAGCAAAATTCAGACTCAAAATAAAAATCAAGAGAAAATATATCTTAGATTCAGTAGACATAATAGCTCAGAAAATTCAAGATTACATTACCTATCTTTCAAAATCGTGGAAACCTAATGTCATGTTAAGGATTAAAATTTAAAAACCTTAGTCCTCTACTAGCAATATTAATCAAAGAGAAAAAACAACAAAAGAACACATAGATTTATGTGATTCACCCTCAATGTGAGAGTTAAGTCCACTTTAGTCGTTATAGGTTTTCTAAGAATGATATATTTACAAGATGATCTCTCAAGCCTCAGATCTCTCTAGGTTTTAACACACACAAACCAACCGCTTAATATCCTTTATATAGTGAGGATATTATGGCAACCAAGAAAGTGATACAAAATACTAAAAAACCCTTGAGATTTAGAAACATATAGGCTCTAATCCATCATTTCGCGACTATCCATCATTTCAAGTAACTTCACACACCTCTAAGCATAGTTGTCCCTCTACAACGGCTACAACTCTACATCCCTCAAGTAAGAAGTCTCCACTAAAGTTTCACAAAACTTTAGTTTCTCAATCGTGAACTGCTTCGTTAACATATCAGCTGGAATTTTCTTGCCTTCAATCTTCTCAAAAGCAAAGACTCTATCTTCCAAAACTGATCGTATGAAATGATATTGGATCTGTATATGCTTTGTCCTAGCATGATATATTGGATTCTTTACAAGATGAATAGCACTTTGACTATCATAGTATAAAATGCTCTTCCCTTTCTGACCTAGTTCCTCCAAGAAATATTGGAACCATACCACCTCCTTTACTAACTTTATGTCACTCTACAACATACTTTGCCTCAGTAGTAGAAAGAGCAACTATCTTTTTTGCAGTTTTAAGACCTAGCTAACTAGTGTACCACCCAATGTGTAAACAAACCCTGTGGTATTCTTCCTGCTATCAATATCACCAGCCATGTCTGCATCAACATAACCCTATAGATTTTACTCTAACCTCTTGAACATAGGGTTGAATCTGTAGTGCCTCTTAAATACCTGAAATCCACTATGCTACCTCCAAATGTTGCTTTCCTTTATTGCTCATACATCTACTCACTACTTCCACTTCATGTGCTATATCCGGTGTTGGTACATACCATTGCATACATAAGACTGCCAATAGTAGAAGCATAAGGCACATTGGCTAAGTAGGCCCACTTCTGCTGTGTCGAAGGTGAATGCTCCTTTGATAATCTAAAGTGACTAGCCAATTGGGGAGAAAATTTCAACATAACATATCAGCTGGAATTTACCTACTTCGAATCTTCTCAAAAGCAAAGACTTTATCTTCCAAAACCGATTTTGTGAAATGATATTGGGCCTGTATATGCTTTTTCCTAGCATGATATATTGGATTCTTTACAAGATGAATAACACTTTGACTATCATAGTATAAAATGCTCTTCCCTTTATGACCTAGTTTCTCCAAGAAATATTGCAACCATACCATCTCCTTTACTAACTTATGTCACTCTACAACATACTTTGCCTCAGTAGTAGAAAGTGCAACTATCCTTTTTACAGTTTTCAGACCTAGCTAACTAGTGTACTACCCAATGTGTAAATAAACCCTGTGGTATTCTTCCTGCTATTAATATCACCAGCCATGTCTGCATCAACATAACCCTATAGATTTTACTCTAACCTCTTGAAACCTAGGGTTGAATATATAGTGCCTCTTAAATACCTGAAATCCACTGTACTACCTCTAAATGTTGCTTTCCTTTATCGCTCATACTTCTACTTACTACTTCCACTTCATGTGCTATATCCGGTGTTGGTACATACCATTGTATATATAAGACTGCCAATAGTAGAAGCATAAGGCACATTGGCTAAGTAGGCCCACTCCTGCTGTGTCGAAGGTGACTGTTCCTTTGATAATCTGAAGTGACTAGCCAGCTGGGGAGAAATTCCAGCATAACAATGCTTTCCTTTTTTCGAAACCTCTTTACAATAACAAACCTTATTTATACCGTTTACAAAAATCATGTTCTTCTTTAACCTGGTCAAGCCACTTGTTGTACTATGTATTTTTTACTTTAGGTAAGTTTGTCAATTGCCATGTTTGATTTGACATTAACGAGTCCATCTCATCCCTCATGGCCAGGTCCAACTTAATTGATTCATATGACTGCATTGGCTAAGTAGGCCCACTCCTGCTGTGTCGAAGGTGACTGTTCCTTTGATAATCTGAAGTGACTAGCCAACTGGGGACAAAATTCCAGCATAACAATGCTTTCCTTTTGTGGAAACCTCTTTACAATAACAAACCTTATTTATACCGTTTACAAAAATCATGTTCTTCTTTAACCTTGTAAAGCCACTTGTTGTACAATGTCTTTTTTACTTTAGGTAAGTTTGTCAATTGCCATGTCTGATTTGACATTAACGAGTCCATCTCATCCCTCATGGCTAGGTCCAATTTAATTGATTCATCTGACTGCATGGCTTTCTCATAACTCTCTAGTTCACCACTGTCAGCCAATAAAATGTAGTATAAAGAAGGAGAATGTTTTTGTGGTACTCTAATAGTTCTAGAAGATCTTCTATATTCAATCACAGGGGTGTGTAGATTCACTTATGGAGATATACTATCATGATCTTCCTGGTCACTATTTTTCAACTAAACTCACTACTACGATTTTGGTCTTAGATCATTGTGAAAATCCATCATTAATTATTTTTCAACAAAAACCGTCATAATATATTACCGCAAAAATCAATTAGATGACGGGGAATCTCTGTCATCTAATGTATAAATTATTTTTAAGCAAAAACCGTCATAATAGATTATAGCGAAAATCAATTAGATGATGGGGAATCTCCGTCATCTAATGTCTAAATTCTTTTTAAAAACTGTCATCGAAAGGCAAAAAATGCCTTTCCATGACAGCATTTTTATTAAAAAAACCTTCACACGATAGATTTTGTTTCTATACATTAAATTGCTTGCTCCATACATATTGATTATAAAATAAATCATTTGAAACTTGAGGAAAGTATCTACAATGTTAAGAACACTATAATATAGATGTCGATAAGCTTTAAAAAATTGATAGTAAAATAATTTGGAGTGAGATAGTAACAAACTAAGGGAATATAAACTCAATTTGCACAAAACAATAGCAATAAGCTAGCCTGTAAAAGCAACATTCATGACTTAGACCGGTAATGTAAAATATGTAGGAATAAGGGACATAAGTAGTATAAAGAAATCTTTTATCCATTAAGTTATTCACTTATATATTATTGATATTGAGAAAAGAATAAAAAGAGATGGTATAGGCAGTGGGGAGAGAGAAATTCTAATTTGCAAAATGAAATCCAATTTTTCATTTAAAGATGGTGAACATCCAAATGATCATGTCATTTTTAAGTACCATTGCTTCTCTTGCAGTTAGCCTGTCTTAATGATCATACCAGAGGAGCTTATCAAGGAAATCGATGGCCTGCATTTGAAGAATCAATGTCAACTGAAAACAATTTGTGCATTTTGTAATTATAGATGTTTAATCCCCAGATAAAAGAAATATAGGGTTACCTGTTATGTCTGTAGAAGATAATTAGATGCATCAATGTATGTTGTGCAATATGATTACAAGCAATGATTATCATCACAAGGCAAAAATTCTGGTTAAAAGTTAAAGGATTAGAACATCGAAGATAGAAGTTATTCGCATATTTTTCTTTGTAAATATAGAAAGAGCAAGAGGGTGAAATATACAAGAAATAAAGTTATGTTTTAAAATATATTTATCTAAAATAATATAAAATCAGGTTTTTTATTAATAAACCCTTAACCTTTAAATTTCGTAAAACTAAAATTTACCTGATCAATTGGGGACATCTTCAACCAATGTAGCTATTTTGATTCATCTTCTTATTATGATTTGTATCGTACTTAGTTTTTTATGCAAATATCTATTTTACATTTATTTACACACACGCACGCGCGCACGCACCCACCCCCCACCCCCCCACATATATATATTTATTATAGTGTATCCTAGTATCCTAGTTTCTTAAATATTGATGTGTCAACATGTCAGTATTGTGTTGTATAAATGTTGTGTGTCGGTATCTGTGCTTCTTAGTTGTAATGCTAAATGCATAAGCCCAGAACATCTTTTGTTATCCTACATCCAATCTCATACTCCTAGCACGTTCAGTCAGGGTCCTATTCGTTCTTTCCACCACACCATTCTGTTGAGGTATCTTTCGAATGCTTTTAGCATCTTGATCCCATTATCATCACAATAACGTTTGAAACCATCATCAATGTATTCACCCTCATTATTTGACTGTAAGCATATACCTTATAATTTGTCTTATTCTCAACCATGTCTCTCCATCTTTTGAAGGTGTAAAAAATGTCAGATTTATTTTTCATAAAAGAAACATGTACCTTTCTGCTTGAGACATCAATAAACATCATAAAGTACCTTGAGCCTTCAAGGGATGCAACAAGAGCAGGTCCCTACACGTCAATATGAACCAACTCTAATTTATTTGCCTTTAACTCTTTGTGTATTTTTTTGAAAATTGATCTCCTTTATATTTTTCAAAAATACACCTCTCACACAAACTATGCTCAACGATATTTAAATCCGATAGCTTTCCCATTCTCGATAAAGGCACTTTCATTCCATTCTTGCTCATATGCCCAGTCTTTAATGCCACAGACTCAAATTAACACTAGCTTCAACAACTATAACTGTATCGTTGCAATTGTATGACAGATGAAGTGTTCCAATTTTATTTTCTCGAGCTACAACCATGCCTCCCTTGGTGAGTTTCCATGCAATGCAACTAAAGCTCACATTATGCCCTTCATCATCAAGGTACCCCACTGAGATTAGATTGCACATCAACTTTGGTATATCTCTTACTTGTAGGATCGATATGGCAACCCAAGAGGGGGATGAATTGGGTAATCGTGTTCAAATTAAAATTTTTTTTGCACTTAAATGAAAAATGAATGTTCAAGAATGAACTTCAATGTTCCACGAGTTTAACTCTTTAAAAGATAAATAAGTAATAGATAAAAGTATTGAAATAAATAATGCTTACAATAATATAAATGCGGAAATATAAAGCAAGCAAATAAAATAATTACGAAAACTTAAAATGTGGAAATTAAATTGCAAAAATTAAGTGTGAAAAATTGAAGTGCGGAAAATAAATAGCACAAAATAAAAAGAGAAGAAGGAGAATAAGATATGCACACGATACTTTTATGTGGTTCGGAAAATCCTATCCTTACGTCCACTCTCCAAGGCCCCCTTGGAGATTTTTAATCCCACGATCTTCTTAAGGGTGAAGACCAATCCTTACAAAACCAATTGGCTTTATGGGTGCCAATTAAGTCTCACAAGGCTATGTGTTTCGATATTAAGTGATCTCTAAGAATAACTCTCTCAATAGAGTAGAATATTCAATCTAAGCTCAGAAAAAAATAATTTTGCTCACTCAAGAAGTTTGCAAGTATAAAGCTTAAAATATTAAGAGAGATTTAGAAGAGTATTGAGAGACTTTTAAGAGCAAGTCTCTTGGCTATGAATTTGTGTTAGAAATGGAGTGTATTTATAGAGGAGATGGAGGTTACGATTTAGGAGGAAAAATTTCAAATTTTAAATATAGACAAAGGAAAGGACACTCCATTCTTAATAAGAAGGACAAAAAATCTTTGACCCAAAAGGTAAGGAAAACTCCTACCCAAAATAACACAATATGGTCAAAAACTATTTGGGTAAGCTCCATCTTTCTTTATCTACTTGAAATTGAAACTTACTTTGTTTGTACTTTGTCATTATCTCCATCTCATGTATTTTGTCTATTATGCAAGAGAGATATGGTTTTTGGTGTTTAGATTTTTTTATGGATGTAGACTTAATTTAAGGATAGTTATCTCTAAATAAATTGAGCTTTAGTAAAGGAAAATAAACTGAGTAAGCTCTTAAAAAAATTACATGAAAGTAGATATTTTCATGATCTTCAATCTTCATGCTTTAGGAGCTCCTAGAAAAATAAATATTTTCATGATCTTCAATTGGAATGTCTTGTGGTAATTTTTTCAATGGCCTCTGCAAACTTGATTAAACTTATTAGCAACGTCAATATTTTATTATCATCAAAGGTTATCTCATAGAGATATATGACTAAGAATCTCCCCCTTTTTTATGAAGATAAACCACTGAGAAAAAATGTATTTAATCAAATAAATTTAATTTACTCCCCCTAAATATATGCTTACCTATCAAGATAAAAAAATAACTATTAAGCACATTCTATTTTCTCCCCCTTGTTATCATAAAAAAGAATAAACCAATAATAATGAGGAAAAATACTTTTATCTTGACATGGTAAGTAAAATTTTTTTAACTAATATCTAAAATTCTCAAAGCAACCCTATTTTTATAAAAAAATTCTACATTTAATGGTTTGTGAAAATATCTGCAAGTTGATTTGTAGTGTTTACAAACTCTAGTGAAATATCCATTTTGCACATGATCTCGAATAAAATGATGTCTGAGATCTATATGCTTAGTACGAGAATACAAAATGGGATTTTTGGATACATTAATTGCGCTAGTATTATTACATCTAATAGAAACATTTTCAAAAACTAAACCAAAATCTTTTAGAGTTTGCTTTATCCATAATATTTGAGCACAACAACTACCGGCAGAAATATATTCAGCTTCTGCGATTGATAGTGCTACTGAATTTTCTTTTTGCTAAACCAAGAAACAAGTGAGTGTCCAAAAAATTGACATGTACCACTCGTGATTTTTCTATCGGTTAAGCTCCCAACAAAATACGAATCAGAATACCCAATTAAAATCAAGATTATCACATTTTGGATACCAAAGGCCAAATTTAGTTGTTCCAAATAAATATTTTAAAATTCTTCTAATAGCTTGTAAATATGATTCTTTGGGACAAATTTGAAAACGAGCTTATAAATATACATTAAACATGATATCGAGTCTACTAGCAGTTAAGTAAAATAGAGATCCAACCATACCTCAATATTTTTTTATAGCGACGTCTTAACCTTTCTCATCTTTGTCTAGCTTTGTTGTGGTACTTATAAGAGTATTACTAGCCTTCACATTTTCCATACCAAACTTCTTGAGCAAATCCTTAGTGTATTTTTCTTGCTTTATAAGGATCTCATCCTTCATTTTCTTAATTTGTAGTCCAAGGAAGAAGTTCAATTCTCCCATCATGCTCATATCAAACTCGTTGCTCATAGAGCTTGCAAAATTCTTACACAAAGATTCGTTAGTGGCACCAAAAATTATATCATCTACATATATTTGGAAAATTAAGATATCATTGCCTTTTAAGTTTATGAAGAGGGTATAATCTATTTTACCCATGTTAAATCCATCATCAATAAGAAATTTACTTAACCTTTCATACCAAGCTCTAGGAGTTTGTTTTAGTCCATAGAGAGCCTTTTTATGTTTATACACGTGATTTAGAAAATTCAAACTTTGAAAACCAGGATGTTGTTCTACATAAACTTCCTCCATGATGTATCCATTTAAAAAGGCACTCTTGACATCCATTTGATATAAAACAAAATCTTTGAAACATGGAAATGCTAATAGCATTCTTATTGACTCAAGTTTAGTAACGAGAGCAAAAGTTTCATCATAATCTATGCCTTCTTCTTGATCATATCCTTGTGCCACTAATCTAGCTTAATTTCTAGTAACAATATCATTTTCATCTATCTTATTTCTAAACACCCACTTAGTACCAATTACCGAGTGCTTAGAGGGTCTAGACATAAGTTCCCATACATTATTTCTTTCAAATTGATTAAGTTCTTCTTGCATAGAAACTATCCAGTATTCATCTTTTTCGGCTTCTATAAAAGATTTAGGCTCAATTTGAGAAATAAAAGTAACATTACCAATACTATGAAGCGTAGAGAAGGTCTCTACCCCTTTTGATATGTCTCCCACTAAGAGCTCCTTTGGATGATCTTTTACAAACTTCCATTCTTTTGGAAGTTGGTTGCAATCTTGTACTTTGACATTTTCTTGGGGAGAGTGACTTGATCCTTCATTAGTATTGATATTAACCCCTTCTTTATTTCTTATAATTTCATCATCTTGTTCATAAAAGATGTTAGAGGAAATAGATTCATCAAAGAAAACATGCATGGATTCTCCCACAACTAATGTTCTTCTATTATAAACTCTATATGCTTTGCTAGATGTGAAATATCCTAAAAAAATTCCTAAGTTAGTTTTAGAACCAAACTTACTAAGGTTTTCTTTATTACTCATTTACACCCAAAACTTTAAAATAACTAATATTAGAAATTTTGATGTACATTTGGAACATTTTGTAGACTAAGCGCTGATAGGCTATTCATGCGTTCTTCCGTCCAAACGACATGACTTTGTTACAATAATTCTTCCTCTCAGTCACAGAGGTCCTTTTCTTTAGGTCTGATGGATGCATGAGTATCTGATTATACCCAAAGAGAGCATCGACTGAGCATCTCGTGCCCCGTTGTAGCGTCCATTAATTGATTAATTTTTGGAATATGGAAGTTATCCTTTAGGCTTGCCTTATTCGGGTCATTGAACCCTATACAGGACTTCCACTTTCCATTCTTCATCTTTTCATTTACCGTGTTGGTCAAGCAGTCTGGGTAGTGGACTTCTCAGGTCTCGATAATTATGCTTGCTCTCTCGCGGGAGCATTTGTGTAATCTATGACCTTTCGGGTCTTGCTTAATGCCTCACTAGAATGTCACTATAATATGGCATTTTAATAGACACTTTCATTAAAAATAAATAAACTAAAGCCATAAAATATAACATTATGGTTTTCTACTTTAACCAAAAAACTTTCAATGCCATTTGAAGTGCCCTTGGAAATGCAACATGTAGCTGCCCATGAGAGGAACTGAAAGTGATCTATATCAATTGACATCTTAGATGTATTCATAACACAAGCTAAATAACCTGAATTACCACTGTTAAGAAGGCATTCACTTTTCTTGAATGACAAAGATAACTTTTAGCATCGGTCACTACTGGGATCCCATGAACTTAGAGTGTGGATTTAATTGACCTAAATTTTCAAGGACGCTTACATTTTTTGTAAGTCGTGCGATCGTTGTCGAAGAACAGGTAACCTAGGTGCACGAAATCAAATGCCACAAGCACCTATACTCATTGTTGAAATCTTTGATGTTTGGGGCATTGATTTCATGGGAAGTTTTCCTTCTTCATATGATAATATTTATATACTTCTTGCTATTGATTATGTGTCAAAATGGGTGGAAGCAAAAGCCACTCGTACTAATGAGTCTAAAGTGGTTGTAGATTTTGTGAAGACTAACATTTTTGCAAGATTTGGAACACCAAGAGCCATAATCAACCATGGAGGTAGCCATTTTTGCAATCGTTCATCCAAAGCTTTGCTAAGAAAATATAATATCACACATAAAGTCTTAAACCGAGAGGCCAAGTCCATTTTAGAGAAAATAGTAAATCCCAATAGGAAAGATTGGAGCTTGCGCCTTGATGATGCACTTTGGGCATATAGAATAGCATTCAAAACACCAATTGGGATATCACCCTTTCACCTTGTGTATGGTAAGTCATGTCACCTTTCGGTTGAATTGGAGCACAAAGCATTTTGGGTGGTGAAGCAATGTAACATGGAAATGGAAGCTGCGGGTAACCAAAAGAAGCTCCAACTAAATGAGCTTGAGGAAATTAGAAACGAAGCTTATGAGAACTAGCGAATCTACAAGGAGAAAACTAAGGCTTTCCATGACAAAATGATTTCAAGAAAGAGTTTTGTTATTGGACAAAAAGTTCTTCTATTTCATTCATGCCTTAATTTATTTCCTGGTAAGTTACGTTCTCGATGGGTTGGTCCTTTTATTGTTACTAATGTTTTTCCTCATGGTGCAGTGGAAATTAGGAGCTTGAAGACGAACAAGGAGTTCAAAGTGAATGGACAACAACTCAAGCCTTACTATGAGTCCTTCATAACGCAAGATGTGGAGAATATACCTCTCCATGAACCTGTGTCTCTTGACAGATAAATGCGGTTACAAGTCAGGCTGAGGACACTAAACCAAGCGCTAATTGGGAGGCAACCTAAAGGATGGAGGGCACACCATACTCAGATTTGCTCTTCTATTTCCTTTTCTTCAGTTTTTAATTCTTTGCTTCATTTATTCTTCTCATGGGATGAATTAATGTTACATTGGGGAAAATGTAAGAATTAAGTGGGGGGGGGGGGGGAAGGATTTCAGACTTCTTTACATTTGTTTCTTTTATTTCTTTACAAAAAAACAAAAAAAAATATCATTAGTTTCTTTATTTTGATTAGTTTGAGTTAAGTTTTATTTTTATGAGTCTTAAGATACTTTCTAACAACCATGATGAGAACTGATCTTTAATGTTATGGATTTGATTGATTATGAACATGGATTTAGATCTTGATATTGTTCCTTGGTTAATATGTTTTTATGATAATTATGCTCAAATCATGATTATGCATAATAACCATGTTTTTCGGTATAAAAGCACACATGTTAGGATGAGTAAAATGCTTATAACATTTTTATTACCCTTGTGAGACATATTTGAGCCACTGAATTTCTTTTGAGAGGTGTAATATTATGATCCTATTCTTTCTTGTTCTTACTTTGACTATTACTTGAGTCGACATGCAGCATGAAGATTAAATGCTAAGAACATTTCCGAAGGTCTTTTCTAAATGAATGGTTGATCGAATACATCTTCAAAAAATGATAAAGGCATTAGGATTTACCACCTTAGCCAAATTAGTCAGTGCCCCATTGATGTTCTCACGAGAGCATCCCCTTAGTGAGCCACTTTGAGAGTTTGCAGTGCCCCTTTAAGAAGGATACACGATGACCCTGAAATCATGGTGTAACCTTCAAGAAGACTACATGATGACCCTAAAGTCATGGTGTAGCCTTCAAGTAGACTACATGATGACCATAAAGTCATTATGTAGCCTTCAAGAAGGCTAGATGATGACCATGAAGTCATCGTGTAGTGTTCAAGATGACATCATGTAGTGTTCATGTCGTTTTGAGCACTACATGATATAGTACAAGATTATCGTGTAATCATCTTATACATTACACGATAGTCTTGTACTACATCATGTAGTGCTCATAGGAGACGTGAACATTACACGATGTATTACAAGATGATCGTGTAGTTATCTTGTATACTAGATGATGTCTACAAGATAGTCGTGTAGTCATCATGTAGTGTACAAGATGACTACATGATCGTCTTGTACTCATCGTGTAGTGTTCAAGACGATCATGTAACATCTTATATACTATACGATGACTAAAAGATCATCATATACACTTTAATTCTGATATTATGTCCATGTATTTACACTACTTGTAATTTCTATAAGTTATGGCACCATCAAACATGCAACTAAGACACATCCATGATATGAATTGAATTCCTAAAGTCTAGGGTAAATGCCTACTGCAACGCCTACGTTATTGAGAACATCACGACAAAGATGATTAATACTCAGCTACCCCTCTTTAGGGAGACATGCTTTTGGCATTTTCTGGATCTCCTAGTGCTGGAATTTTCTACCACCATTTGCCACTGAGTGTTGGTCAAGGAAGTCAAATCTATTAACACCATGCTGCTGAGGATGAGATTTGATTTCTTATCAATGAGAAACCAATCTGCTTCTCCAAGAAAGAGTTCGCACTGGTGAATGGACTAAGGTTCGATGTGGCTCGTGATGAGAAGAAGACACATGGCTTGGCCCCAACATGCTATGTGCCAAGTACTTAAAGCAAAGAAAATAACCATGGCTGCTTTGGAGGAAAAGTTTAAGAATGTGGAATCTCGGGTAGATTCTGATGTTGTGAAGATGACTTTCATTTATTTTCTGGAGCATTTTCTAGTTAGGAATAATAGTCAGACCCTAATTGATCTGAAATGGATGATTTTGGTTGATGACCTTACAACCTCCAACCAATATCCATGGGGGGAGTTCTCTTTCTCCAATACAATGAAGTATTTAGTAGGTGTAAATAATACGAAGAATTTTTTGGTGATGTTGAGGAGGAGCAAGGGAATAAAACAAAGAAATCCAAGGTCCATGGATACTCAATCCTTGGATGTCATCATGCCTTTTAGGTAATTTTTTTTATTTCAATGTAGTATTTACAAACTAATGTTTTAATTTATGTGCTGAAAAACTCTCTTTGTTATAATCAGCATGAATATTCGAAGTTATCTTGTTGATTGGGAAGGATTACTGTACTAAGGTTGTGACCAAGGTACCGAGGATTCTCAACTAGTGTTCACCCATAGTGGTACCAGTTGAGAATCTACAGAAAGATATTTTTTAAACAAAAATGTACCTTGTGAATTCTGAACTTCATGATGGCTACAAGATCATATTGAAGCTGCCTTATATACCGATATATTACTTGTAATTTCACCTGAGAGTTCAGTTATCGTTGATCCCGACGGATGAGGAGGAGAAAACGATCTACTATAAATCAATAGTAGGAGAGCAACATTTGAAGGAGAATTTATGTTTAAGATCCTCATATAACCTTGTTGAAACCATCATGTAGTCTGCAAGAATGGTACATGATGATTGTGTGCCTTTTTATTAGACTACAATATGGATAAAAGATATATGTGTAACCATCTTGTAGTCTATAAGATGATCATGTACCTTACTTATAGACTACAGGTTGAGTAGAATATGTCCCTGTAACCATCGTGCAGTCTACAAGATGAGTACAAGATGATCGTGTACCCTACTTGTAGACTATAAGTTTGTTACAAGATCTACATGTAACCATCATACAGTCTACAAGAGGGGTACATGTTGATCATGTACCCTTCTTATAGACTCCATGTTGGGTACAAAATGTCTTTGTAACCATCATGTAGTCTAGGAGAGGGGTACACGATGATCGTGTAGACTACACGATGGTTATAGGGACATCTTATACCTAACATGTAGTTTACAAGAAAGGTACACGATGATCATGTACCCTTCTTATAGACTACACGATGGTTACATGGATATCTTGTAACCACGTTGTAGTCTATAAGACGGGTACATGATGATCATGTACCCCTTTTGTAGACTACACGATGGCTACATAGACATCTTGTAACCATCATGTAGACTACAAGATGGTTACATAGACATCTTATGACCATTCTATAGACTACAAGATCATCATACACCTATGTTGCAATCGTCTTATCAGATTTATTACATGTATTTTTAGTCGACGACTCATTTAGCCTTACTGTGGGTAGTAGAGGAAGATGTTGATGAGAAGGTGGAGAGGCCTAAGGAGGAGCAAGTCTCTTTTAAGAAAGTTGATGGCAGTAAAAAGCCTGATGAGAATAATGAGGATCCACGGATAAGGAAATTTCTCACTGTAACGGACAAGAAGATTTCATCAATGGATAAGAAGATGTTGTCCATGCAATTAGACATTTCCTTTACAATTTCCCTGACCAAAATTTTGATGGATCACTTGGTAACATCCTGTATGGATGATTACTCATTTATTGCTTGATCTCCCACCGGCAATGTAGATATGATGGATGTCGATAGGGGAGAGAGAAATGAAGAAGAAAAGGAGGAGGGGTAGGAAAAGAGAGTGGAAGAGATGGAGAGAGATGAAAAGAACAAGGAGGAGAAACAAGATGAAGAAGAGGAGGAAAGAAAGAAGATGGAAGCAAGAGGAAGAGGAATATGGAAAGGAGGAAGAGAAAAAAAATTGATGAAGATGAAGATGGCAACGAAGGTGGGGAGATTGAGGAAGGAAATAAAGATGGAGTGAAGGAAAGAATGAAGAGGAAACAAATGAAGAAAAAAAGAGGAAGAGGAGGGGAAAGAAAATGAAAATGAAAAAAAGAAGAAAAAGAAGAGGAAAAAATAGAAGAAGAAGAAGAAGAAGAAGAAGAAGAAGAAGAAGAAGAAGAAGTAGAAGAAAATGAAGAAGAAGAAGAAGAAAATGAAAAAATAGAAGCAAAAATAGAAGAAAAAGATGAAGAAAGAAGAAGGAAAAGAAGAAAAAGAAGAAGAAAAAAAATAGAAAATGAAGAAGAAAAAGAAGGGAAAAGAAGAAGAAAAGAAAGATTAAAAAGAAAAAGAAAAAGAAGAACAAGAAAAAGGAAAAGAAGAAGAGCAGTCCATCAATGAAGTTGTCGTTGCATCGATAGTCTCTGACTTAATGGAATTAGTTTGATCACATGAGCAGTTCAAAGAGGGATAATAAGAAGAGTTCATCATCCTTGGTAAGCGGAAGGCAAACAGATCTCGGCTCCTTGAGTAGCCTACTTGGGAAATTAGAAGAAAAAAATAAGCGGAGAAAGTAGAAAGTAGAATAAAAAGTCGCTGCCATTACAGACTTCAAACCTTTCCAATCATTTAACTCAGTCTCTTTAGAGGATGGAGCGAGGTTTGAAGCCTGGTACAACTCCCCAAGTGCAAGGTAAGTTCTGTAATGTCCGTGTGACCATCTTGTAGTCTACAAGATGGTTATAAGATATCCCTGTAACCATCGTGTAGACTACGATCATGTACCATTCTTATAGGCTACATGATGGTTACACAATGGTTATAAGATATATGTGTAACCATCGTGTAAGCTATAAAATGAGTACACGGTCATCATGTACTCTTCTTGTAGTCTACACGATGGTTACAAGATGTATGTGTAACCATCGTGTATTCTACATGAAGGGTACATGATCATCATGTACCATCTTCTGGTCTACACGATGGTTACAGGATATCCTTGTAACCATCCTGTAGTCTACAAGATGGTTACAAGATCATAATGTTGACATTCATCTTGTAGGCATTTAAATAACTATCATAAAACTTCTAATATTGATATGTAATTACGTTCTACCAGAACGAGAAACTAGATGTAGGATTTTGCACCTATGATCTAACATGGTTCAAAAAATTAGTCACCCCACATTTTCAATGGCTTGAGCCAGATGTAAGCAGTTATTTATAATCTTTTTTAATATGATATTTTGAATAAATATAAATATCTTATGTAATCTTCATTAGATTGCAACATATAGATGCATACTTAGAGCTCATTCGGAGGGATTTGCAGGATAACAACCCTCACAATAGAGTCAATGTTGATGATTTACATCTGTAGGTAAGTTTTTCCTGAACTTCATATAGTCTATACGATACCTTCATGGGCATCGTGTACACTTTTTATATAGTCTACATGATGCCTTTTTTAGCAATGTGTATACTCCATGAAGTGTACACAATGCCTTCATGGGCATTGTGTACACTTCATGATGACTTTTGATTATTTTATAATGTTTCCTGTGACATTATATGGAAACATGATTGGACGACTAGAAAAGTTTGAGCAAGATCCCACGGGCTATGACTTCGAGGTTGATGATCCTCTCTGATTTTACGTCCTTGGCTTGCGGGTGAATTTTGGAAGGGACTGGGAATTTTCTGATAAGATATGTCCTGAAAAAAAAGCTCATAAACATTTTTTTTACTTGTAAAGGCCAATTTTTATTCCTATCTATTAATTTCTATAGGTTGTGTTTCCAATAAATGTGAATAATAATCATTGGATAGCGCTGGAGCTTGATTTGAATGCCCAGTTAATTCGTATTTACAACTCCCTGAACACGACGCATCAATGCTTCATGTATCCGCATTTGATGAATCCTTTCTTGAAGATAATCTCTTGTCTACTTAAAGCCATGAACCTTTATATGAAGAGACTGGAGGTTCAACCCATAAAAGAGATGTGGACAAGATCATGAAGGTTCCACAACAAGAGAATGTGTAAGTGAAATATACATATGGTTTAAAGTTCACTATACACTTACAATTTCATACACATGATTTAATTATGTTTTTACATTTCATGTGTTTTGTCGATACAATAAGTTTTTATACGTGGATGTGTATAGAATAATTTTATATTGTATAATTTGGATATGTATATTTTATACTTTACATGGTTTGGAATGCCCAATTTATTTATAGGTTATTGAATACTTGATTATTTATACTATATGTTGTTCAAATCCCAATTTTTTTTCAACTATAGCCTTCTTGAAGGCTACACGATGACTTATAATTTCTTTTTTCAACTATAGCCTTTTTGAAGGCTACAAGATGACTTCATCATGGTCATCATCATCTAGTCTTCTTGAAGGCTACAATATGACTTCATAGTCATCGTGTTTCCTTCTTGTAGGCTACAAGATGACTTTATAGTCATCATGTAGCCTTCTTGTAAGTTACACGATGACTTCATGGTCATCATGAAGCCTTCTTGTAGGCTACACGATGATTTCATGGTTATATTGTAGCCTTCTTGTAGACTACAAGATGACTTCATAATCATCTTGTAGCCTTCTTGAAGGCTACCGATGATTTCATGGTCATCGTGTAGCCTTCTTGTAGGCTACAAGATGACTTCATGGTCATCGTGGCAGTAAAGTAAATTTGATGGTCATCGTGACAGTGTATTCAAGTTCATATTTATTTGTATTTAATTATAAAATGGTAAAGTAAATTTATATATTTAAATAATAAGATTTTACGGGGTAGTGGATTGGCCATTCCGTTGAGTGAGAGGGATTAGATTTATGCACATTTGTCTGTTATGGCAAATTCGCCACAACGTGTGCACTTCCTTCTCATTACTTCCTCACCTCTAGATGAAATTCTTTGTGTCATTGGTCTGCCACTTTACCGTCATGTTATAGGAGGTAATACCAACTTTTCTTGAACTCCTTGGTTCATGACCCGATCTGCTTGATCTCCGAGAGGATGTATTGTTTCCACATACCCTGTAATTAGGGCCCCATTTTGATAGTACTTCGAACTCATACTGTATGTGAAAATATTGCGTAGCTGACATGCAGATAATGCATGCTTGAATGGAATTTGATCAAGATCAAATTCTCAATCGACATACACACGTCTTGAGATGCAAGTTTACCACTGCTTCCCTTCCCCCACCCGTGACACAAAACTCGTGGATGTCAGAACAAAACAATGATAGTGATTGTGTTACAACATGCTTCTATTTAAGCTTACCCTCAATCTAGGAGGATCGCGTACCTATCTTGTACACTATAAGATTATTACAAGGACATCTTGTAGGCTTGAAAATGAAAGATATGAAATAAATACCAGGAATTTTTATTCTAACATGTGACAATATGATGGAATCATCCAATATTTATCTTCGGGTGACCCTCGAACTAATCTCAATGCAAATTCCTTAGCTCTCCAAGCCTTATGGGAATTGCGGTTGACAACAAGATCAAGTCAAAAGACCTTATACAATGACCAATAAACAAAAAAGAAGCTTGATGGTGTTCATGTCTCAGACCTCAAACTTTGTAACTTTAAAGTAGGGACTGTTTTTTATTTTCATAGCACGTAACCTCCACAGACATGTTTTCTCTATACATATAAGTACCAACATCTAGGTTTTTGACTTGAAGACTCGAAATCCAAAATTTTATTGGATGATCATCATACAAGCAATCCTGACCAACTCGCCTTCATCATTGTACAACTCATCCATACTTACTGTGTCTGATACAAGCTGATTCAAATCATCCCATTACTCACTAGACTTAAGACGTTGCTCATTCAACTCGGGTTTTGTATTCATATCTAGTATTGTTGTAGGGTCATCTCCACAGATGACTTCATCAGGGTCATCTCCACGGATGGCTTCATCAGGGTCATCTCCACGGATGGCTTCATCATACGTCCCCTGATCAAACGTCATCATCATAAAAAAGCATCACTATTGTCACCAAGGTCGTTACAATTGTCAGGAATAAATCCATCACCATCTCTCCCAAGATAATTATAGTTGCTATCAAAATGATCAACACTCTCAAAGTGAGGAATGCTTTCATGAAAATGTTGTTGTGATATTGTAGTTTCGGGAGCCCAACTCTGACTTGGAAAAAATTTAGGCATGGCACTGACAAATAATGGGGTTCAGAGCGATTCTGATCCATTTTCTTTAATAAAAATTATAGATCTCGATCATTTAGAATTTCAGCAGGAGGACAATAGACATGGGTTCTATAAAATTTTGATGGATAGATCATACTTTGAGGCGTCTATGTGAAGTTCTTCATGTAATATACTAGATAGCTCGTGGTAAGTATAATTTATAGAAATCTCCAATAGCTTTTGGTCTTCTCTCCACTAAAAGACCAGGAAGAACTCGTTTTCTCCGAATCTCCATTATGAATAACAGAATTTGAACTTGAGACATATCTGTATATACGTCAATGCAGGAAGTCGATACTTTCTAAATTTGAAAAAAATGTACAAGAAGTCTATAAGATGAAATGGAAGCATACAAGATGTGTTACAGGATGATCTTGTAATCATCGTGTAATGTACAAGATGATCTTGTAATCATCGTGTAATGTATAAGATGATCTTGTAATCATGATGTAGTGGACAAGATGACTATAAAATTATCTTGTAGTGCATCGTGAGCTGCTCAAGATGTTTCTTATAAACTACAAGACAATCTTATAGTCATCGTGTACACTACACGATGACTATAAGGTGATCTTATAACACATCATGTACCATACGTGATGACTATAAGATGATCTTGTTTCACATCGTGTACCCTACATGATGACTACAAGATCATCTTATAATGCATATTGAACTGCTCAAGATGTTCCTGATGCATTATAACACATCATGTACCATACGTGATGACTATAAATGTTGTAATACTCGTGTACACTACACAATGACTATAGAGATGATCTTGTAACATATCGTGTAGTGTACACGATAACTACAATATCATCTTATAGTGCATCAGGAACATCTTGAGTAGTTTATGATGCACTATAAGATGATCTTGTAGTAATCATGTACAATCATGATATGTTACAAGATGTTATCATGTAGTGTAGACAAGGATTGTAAGATCATTTTTTAGTGCATCGAGAATATCCTGAGTAGTTCACGATGCACTACAAGATCATCTTGTAGGATTCTTCTTCAAACATACAATGCAATGCATGTTATTGTAATAATAAAAAAACCCAGAAAACATCTTGTAAAACTTATGAACAAAAATTCCAAAAAACTTCTTCAAACATACAACGTACCTGGAAGATTTTCTTGAAGAAGATGAAGAACTTATGGACAAGTAAAGCAGCTTATCTTGCAGTCGGAAGAAGAAGATGAAAAAATGATGAAAATGATGGTGAATAAATGAATAATGTGAATGAGATACGAGGATATTAGGGGATTTGGGTATGGTGGTTGAGTGTTGATAAAGAAGAAGTTGACATTTAATTTGCCACTGTGTAAAAAATGTATTGGGAGAAAAGGAAAGAAAAATTAAGGAAAGTGTGAGAGAGGGGTTCAGTTTAGTCAAAATTAGTCTTGGGGTCCGTTTTAGTAAAACGAAAAGTCCAAGGGTCTAGTTTAAGCAAAAACCCAAGACAATCAATCTCCGTTGACTTTGAAATTTTCTCATTTCACCTTCAAGAACAACATTTACATATTTGAAGCTTTTTCCTAAACGACAAGCCTTTGACTTCATCTTTCATCTTCTTCCCTTCGGCTTTTCGATGAGTTGCGAATAAAGTACAGACCGGTGACTTTCCCCTTTCGTGGACAGACTTGCGAGCTTGCCCTCTCTTGTTGCAGCTCAAAGATGAAGTAAGATTTCCCCTATAATGATAATTTCATGCCCTAGACCTGTCTGTCTAGAATTTTCATGCCATAGACCCACCGTGTCTGAAAATTTACCTTGTACTAAAAACTTAGACCAAAATCATCTATCATCTTATTTCCAATTTCCCAAGATTGGGATAACAGGAACAAATTGACCAACAAAAGAGGAAAAAGTAGGGGTTGGTAATTCTCCACGGCTAAGCACAATTTCAATCTATGCCTTATGTAAAATTACAAGAATTTAGAGAAAATAAAAATTATAATATTAATCACGCTCTATGCTTTCGAATTTAGTCTGTAAGCCTATTGTGTAGGAGTGGGTGGGGGTTTTCTCATTAATGTATTCAAGAATGGAGTTTGGTTATTCACGAAAGGGCGGAGGTTTGCAAATTCAATTTTTCATATATTGGGGTTTAACTTTTTCAGAGAAAGTATGGTGTTTTAACCAAAAACTTCAACAAAATTCTTCATATATTTATCTTTCGGATTGAACTCCTTGTATCCTTAATGTCTGTAAAATCTCCTCTCCACGTGGGGCCTTCTCAAGTGGGAATCTGCATAATACGGATGAAGAACTTTAAGGCGAACAAAACCGGCATAATTTCCTCAAGGAAGAGTAGGCATACCTCTTCTGTTTATTGGTAGATTTATTTAAACCTAAGTCTTCGGTGGGAGGAACCGTGTCGAAAAAGCCTCACAAAGCCGTGTTAGGAAAGCATTTCAAGACACGATGCGTATCTTCGATTGGATAGAAGAGAGGTGACTTTGACATAAAGCCTTCTGCATTAAATGTCAAAATGACCAGGTGGAGGCTATCTTGACATACTGTCATTACGATTGGATCTGTTGAGTGCTACTATTGGCAGGTAATGATGCCTTGTGCTCGTGGTTGTTTGAGATCTCTTTGTGCACCATATTCTTCCTCTTACATGTGCTCGAGTCTGTGCAATCGTAGCATCCTCAGTACTGACCATGTGAGGTAGATCCTTTTCCTCCAAAAATGTCCTTCATCGGGGTCTTTGATGTGATGTAACATGTGTCGTGAGGCCATTAATGGTTGGAAAACACCTGTAATGCTTGCCCCCAGTCAAGGACTTGGGTGGTCTCTAATATTGGGTCTGATGACTTCACTATCCAAGCTTCACGTTCAAGCTACCCGGGCGCGATAGGTTCCCCTGCCTTGAGCATCTCACGCTTGTAACTAAAGTTTATTCATCAAGGGAGATTGTACTGAATGGAATTAATTATCTGAACCTTTTGGGGAATAGTAGTCCTTCCCTCTCTAGGGCTTCTTCCATTTTGGAGGTTCCCCTTCGCTACCCCCTCCTTTCTCATGATTGTCGTTTCCTTCTCTGTCGTCTCTTAAATGTCATGCCTCAAAGTCATCGATGTTCCATTCGCGGTGATTTTCCTACCGTTAATAAGCCTGTTCAGCGAACGTTTTATCTATGTTGGTTATCCGCCCCTATTTGTAGAGGCTTTACCCTTAACAAGGGCATGTTATCTGGTCGGTATCCTTGTACTTTGCTTCGTAATGAAGCACCTTTATCAGCCATAATCTATCTCTTTCCTCCGTGCCACCATTCCTTTCGATCTTTTATCAACTTACTACACCGACCGTTTGGAGTGGGCTGATGTACCAGGAGTAGGTTAAGGATAGGGGAAGAGATTGAGGCCATAACAGCAGAGAAACTAGAGTCCTTGAGACCTTAGAAGAGTTCATGGAAGATGTGGAGAGCCTGTGATCATCGTCCAGATATGGGGGGCCTTTTACTTTCAAGTTATCCTAGGAAGGGCTCGACCCCTCAACCGATGAGATTTTTTTTACTTTTACTTGTACTTGTAGGCCTCTGGTAATGAAAATACACTTGATTTACTTTTAACACCTTTATTTATCTCTGTTTTTGCTTTTTTATGAGAACTTTCCTTAATGAGGTAGAGTTTCTTTTTTCATAGCCGAGCTTTGATTTGGTCTAGATGAGACCTATTAGGGCGTTGCATCCCTTCCATCTTTCACTGTCCTAGGCTTGTGATCCCGAGCTGGAGCGGGCTTTAAAAGGCCTCCGTCTTTTTTTGTCTTGATCTTTGTAAAACGAGTTGCCCCCTTTGTAGTTCGGGGTTTTTACAGTCATGTTTTGACCTTTATGAAGCTTTCGAGTGTGCTCCAGACATCTATTCTTAATGTATAGACGGGCGTGCCCACTCTGGCTAGACTCTTGATCTTCTTTGTGAGCATGAACGCTATACAGAAATTTTTCCTTGATGTCTAGCCAGGCGTGCCTGCTCTGGCTAGACCATTGATCCCGTCTACAAGTATGAGTGCTCGACATGTATTTTTTCTTGATGTCTATCCAGGCGTGCCTGCTCTAGCTATACCAGTGATCCCGTCTGCGGGAATGAGTGCTCTATAGACATCTATCCTTGTTGTCTAGCCAGGCGTCTCTTGATCCCGTCTGCGAGCATAAGTGCTCGACATATATCACTTTTTGTTTAATTATAATTGGTGGGATAGAGCACATCACCAGTCATCATTTTTTGTTTAATCCTGAGTGCTGGGCTAGAGCACCTCACTAGTCATCACTCTTTGTTCAATCCTGAATGGTAGGCTAGAGCACCTCATCAATCATCACTTTTTGTTTAATCTCGACTGTCAGTCATCATTTTTTTAATCCTGACTGGTGGACTAGAGCACCTCAGTAGTCCTCACTTTTTATTTGATCTCGACTGGTGGGCTAGAGTACCTCACCGGTCATCACTTTTTATTTAATCCTGACTGGTGGGGCCAGAACACCTCACTAGTCATCCCTTTTTTTCTCCTTCGTCACACATCGTAGAAAATTTGATCATTGAAGACTTGTAAGCTAACCAAAAAACCATTAACAAATATTTCTATTACATGTTCTATTTTTCTATAAAAGTAGATTCACTCGAAAATAAAAAACCTTATAAGATGTTAATCCTTAATAAGGATTTTTTTAGCAGAGAAATGAGACCTCTTATCTGACCAATGTCGACGAGCACATGATCTTTGTCATCCATCACACAGAGAGGGAGGGCCGAAGACAGTCGAGCTTTTATTTCCCAAACTCTTTCCATTCATTTTTTTGCATCTCTTTTTCCGAGCTTCATCTTTGCCTTCATGGCAATACCCATCGAGCTTCACATTGTGCTCGGGAAGAGGTATGGGTATTTCTTGGTCCTTCCTCTCTGGCAGTTCTAGCAGGAGAATGATTGACCACCTTGGTCGTCTGTGTTCCTCTTCAGACCGCCTTCAGGGTAGTTACCCATTCATTGGGTCCTTCCTCCTAGTTGGATCATTCACTTCGTTTGGAGGTGTTAGTGGGAACTACGTTGACGTGCCCTCGATGTCAAGAGCCCGGTCCTCTAGGAGGTCGGTGTAAAAAGTATTGATCATCCTCATTTCTTAACCTCTGTTCCAAATTATGTTTGGCCTGTGGACCTGTATACCAACTTTGGTGGGACCTATCATCCTTCCATTTATCCCGACGAGGGGCACAAGAGCTGGGAACTGGGAGCTGGATGACTAAGGCATGCGTTTCAACCACGATTGAGAGACGATGCACGCCTTTGTATTTTAGCTAGGAATGACCCTAGACCCGTTTATCTGTGTTGCATGGCTTTCATTTGTGCGGGAGCATTGTAGAATTCTTGGCGGCCAAATGTATATCAAAGAATTTAGACGAAGGGTAGTTTACTGACACTTTCTTCCCTCATTTGCAGCCGCTTATATTGCTTCTAGAGGGTTCCTCAAGGGCTTTTGTCATCTTTTCTCCCCCTCCATCCTTATAGGGTGACCTCAACTAGATCATCATAAAGGGGGGACTTGGCCCTTCAAAGCATGGCTTCATCTTGGTCTCGGCTTCCTCAAAGGGTGGTGGTTCCTAAGAGATGGAACGTTGCCTCACTCTTTCTCCGATAGCATTCCCGCAGGATTTCGTCAACGTGGGGTGACCCCGTCGGTGAGCCTTAGAGTCATGGGGAGGATAATTTTTATGAAAGAGATCATTATTTTGAACAATGACTGGCACGCCTTTCCTCCCCCTCCTGGTTACCTTGGAGGCTACACTCGTCGTGTCCTTCTTCCTTTATCGGGTAATTGTCATGATGGTAGAAAGTTCCACTTCTGGTAAGGGGAAAGGTGGGTCCTTCCTTCTGTCACAGACTTCATCAACGCAGAATACTAGGCATGTTCTCTCCTTGAGGGAGAAAAAGGGTTCTGAATACTTTAAACAGGAACGACTTTGTAGTCGCTCCCCACAGATGGCGCCAACTGTTTCAACCAAAAACTTTTACAATATTCTTCATATATTCTCCCCTCCGGATTGAGCTCTTTATATCCTCAATGTCTGAAAAATCCCCTCTCCTTATGGGGCCATCTCAAGCAGGAACCTACACAACACAGACGATGAACTTTAAGGCGAAGAGAGCCGGGTGGTGGTTTCTTCGTCGAAGAGCATGCGATGCCTAAGTCAATATTCAATCGATATTGTTGCATAATTTTATCAGGGGAGAGTAGGCATACCTCTTCTATTTATTGGTAGATGTATTTATACCTGTCTTTGGTGGGAGGAAGCATGTCGAAGAAGCCTCTCAGAGGCGTGCCAGGGAAGCATCACAAGACACGATGCATGTTTTTGATTGGACTGAAGGGACGCAGCTTTGTCATAAAGCCTTCTGCATTAAATGTCGAAATGACCAGACGAAGGCTATCCTGACATCTTGTCATGGCGATTGGATCTATTGAGTGCTACTCTCGGCGGGTAATGATGCCTTGTGCTCGTGGTTGCCCGAGCTCACTTTGCGCATCATATTCCTGCTCTTACATGTGCTCAAGTCTGTGCAACCCGAGCATCCCCGATACTGACCAAGTAAGGTCGGTCCTTTTTCTCTGAAACTTTCCTTCATCGGGGCCTCTAATGTGGTGTAACACGTGTCATCGGGTCATTGGAGGTTGGGAAAACACCCATAACATAGAGTGTTTAGGTTATTTTAGTGGCAAGTCAATAAAGCTTGACTGACATGGGATGCGAGTGTCCTAACTTAAAAATATTAGAGTGTGATTGTATTTTTAAAATTAGAGGAAGTGTGAGCGTCATTTATTAAAACCACATAAAGTGTTAGTGAAATTTTCCTTTTTTTGTCATCTTTATAGTTCTACTTCATTCTATGACTCAAGATCAAGCCCTTAAAGTATCGTGTAGAAGATTAATCACTCTATCAACACATATTGTTTCTAAAAAATTTTAATGACTTTTATATTTGTTTGAAAAAAAATCTAAATGACCTCTTGAAAAAGTTTCAAGTTTCTAAAGGAACATGAAAAACGAACTACTAACGTAAAATTATTGGGAATAGAAAAAAAAGTTCTCATTTGTTATTATTCATCAAGAGTGCATAACTTTGAGTTTGAAGCTATTGGGCTACATGTCCGGCTTATACAGAAGTAACGATCGTAAATATGCCCAAGTATGAAAAACTTTAGAAATGGTCACTAATGCTTCTACAAATTAAAAAAAATCACGTGGAAACAAAATTTTTAGCGTCACCCACAGAAAAATTACTCCAATCATCACAAGTTTATATAATATATATCGTATATATCTATATATCGTGTATATATATATATTGTATAAATATTTATTTATACGGTACATATTATATGAATTTTCAGAACATTACAACTAATTTCATTGAGCGTGTAGGGGTCCATTTTTTTGCCCAGAAATTTCTCTTTTGAGATTTTAAGGTTGCATTTTTTATTTTTTTAACTTTTTTTTTAAAATGATCTAATCTTGATATTCTCCTATATAAAAAATAATGATCCTAAATAGGTCCAGTTGAAAAACAAATCATAAAAAATCGACACAAGTTCGATGCCACTTGCGGGAAAACTTCTCCAATCGTAAAAAATAAAGTATACTGTAGAAATATTTTATCTACACAATATTTGTTATATAAACTTTCAGGACATTGCAGCTAATTTCACTGGGCGTGCGGGATCAATCTTTTGTCGAATTTTTTTTTTGAAATTTTAGGGTGACTATTTTTTAATTTTCTTTGATCCTTTACTATTTTTAATTTTTTTTCTTAAAAGTGGTTTAATCTCGATGTTCTCCCAAAATTGATGTTATTCTTTGGGCCAACATCAAAGAATAGACAATTTTTAAGAAATGAATAAAAAAACATAATCCAGGATGAAACAAAAATAAAAAATGATCACCAAAATTTATAAAAATAAATGAAAATTCCTCCACAAAGTTTATGTAGATACTGTACATATTTTATATGATAAAAAAATTACACATATATATAAAATATATATTATATATAATTTAAAATTACGGGTGGACGCGGCTCCACGAGAAATTCATTTTTTTAAATCATGCTGAGGCTATTTTTTATATTCGTTTATTTGTGATCATCTTTTATGATTTTTTTAGAAGTTGATTATTTTTTATGTTATCTCGTTATTCTTATGCTTCTCTATAAAATGACACGTAGAACGAACAATATGAACTCCTGGAATGAACTGCAGTAAGAAACCTATAATAACTACATAATACAATGACAAGCAACTACAAGTTGATTTTAATTGTAAAATATAATATTAGATTGCCAAAAAAATGACCGATAAAATAAAAGTTACAATGCTAGCTTTCTAGCTGTCCATCATAAATTACTACGAAATTTTTTTTGGGGGGGGGGGGGGGGGNNGGGGGGGGGGGGGGGGGGTCATGGAGTAGGCGGAAGATCATAAAATCTAATGGCTCTCTCCGTTGTTGAATATAATGAAGCTGCAAGTATGGTTTTACTGTAATGAACATTCGTGTTAACCCTGTAACAGAGAGAGCAGTGTCAGGAGACTGACAAGCAAACCTTTTTCCTTTTTGTTCATTTCATTCTGTCGATGTTGAGTTTCCAAACCAATACTGCTTCACAGCAAACAGTATCTTCTCAGAGACAAGGGGACCATCCTCATGATCCACCAATTTCGTGTCCCATCTCATCCCTCCGACTATTTTCTTCACCTTAACAAGCACGTCGACTTCATCCCGGAATATGACTGCACCTTCGGGTCTCAAAATCCTGTCCATCTCTAGAAGAATATCTTCTATATTGCACCTGCAGGTAGTTTAAATTCCAATTTTAGACACAAGAAACAAAACATTAGGATCAATAAGAGAATTATACAACAATTCCAAGTCTTGACAGATCTACAATCACGCTGGGAAAGAAAACTGAAGGACTAAAGACATGAAATTAAATTCTGGTTGTGCAACTACTTACTTCTCCTTGTACAAAGAGAAAACACCAGTGGCGTGAATGAGGTCATATGTCCTTGGGTATGTGGAGAAAGCTTCACACCTGAGCCAGTAAAATAAGCAAAATATAATCATCAGTTAAAAATATGAGGAAGAACTAAAATCAGGTCATCATCTAAGCTGACATATCATCACTAGGTGCACCAATGCTCCTTAGAACCCAAGAGAATATCGAAATCTTCATTTTTATAGAAAGTACGGCTCGTGTATTCTAGAATTCTATTTTGCGCTATCATGCGCTGGTACCTTGGGTGGGAAATTATTGTGATGTCAGAAAAAATGATCTTTGTAATTACTTCCGAGTCTTTGACAAAACTATATAACTGTACCAGAAAGTAAGCCTTTTCGTGCGGAAGCATACATTCTTTCTACTCCCTGTTCAATGTATTTGATGTGCTCAAAGGATTTCTAATTAAGTTAAAGACAACCCTCAGAAGGAAAAGCCTCGTAAAGAGGAAAACTCCTAGAAAAAATAAAAAAGTTAACCACATGAAAAATAATTTGAGCTTCAACCCTTCAAAAATTATGTCGGATAAGAGACGGTGAAAAAAGTACCAATCATGATAGATGCCAATCAATCCTCGCTCATATATGACACCTAGCGTATTTTTCTCAGCTATGGTCGGCATCACATTCATGACCCACAATTTAGGCGACTGAAGAGCTGCAGCAAAACCTCCCAAACCAGCATTCATATCCAAAATATTGCGATATCTTCCAGTGTCAATGAGTTTGTTGATACTCCTATAAGCTTTTACATGCTTCTTCCATTTATTGCTGTCCTCCAGGTAACCCTCAACAGAAATCCCAGGAACAGATCCACTTGCAATTCTAGGAGGGATAGCATAGAGCCTCTCTGGAAATGCCTTCAGTTCCCCGCCAGCAACATCATCAGGACTATTAATGTCAGGATATGGAGTTATGCAAGTCTCCATTTTCTCATACCTGCCATCATAACAAATTGAAATTCAGAAAGCAATTTAGTAACACTTTCTATTCACATCAAGGTTTTGTTACATTTTACCACGGCAATGAGTTTAGAGAAAAACTTTATCGTTACCACTGCTCTGCATGACTGTAACTCTCTAAGGACAATATGTTATACATCCTGATTATATGACAACATTTGATCATAACTTGTATAGAACTTTGTTGAATATAATGAAGCTGCAAACATGGTTTTACTGTAATGGACATTCGTGTTAAGGGTCCTGTAACAGAGAGAGCAGTGCCAGGAGACTGACATGCAAACCCTTTTTCTTTTTGTTCATTTCATTCTGTGGATGTGGAGTTTCCAACTCCATACTGCTTTACAGCAAACAGTATCTTCTGAGAGACAAGTGATAAAAACGTAACTAACCTGCAACCAGGTGTTTTTGCCAAAAAGTGCAAAAGAATCACAAAAGGTTTGGTGGATAAGCAATCCAATCAAACACCAAAATCAGTCTAGACAAACAACAGACCAATTAGAGTTTTAAAAAACAAGGGAATCATCCCAAAATGCTTCGAGTAGACACCCAAAGAGAAGTGATAAAATAAGTACACGTCAAAGTGATAATTCTAAGCAGCTAGATGGGTAGTATGATGGACACATTGAAACAGATGTATAGGTGCTAGTGGAGAAACCACGTAATTAAAGACCATACCACACGTTATCTACAGCAGTAGATTTGCAAAAGGTAACCCGGGAATCATCTTCTCTGCTCCGGCATGAATCAGCATTCATACTTTTCTGCCAAATGGCAATTTCACCGTTCTCAGACTTCTTTTCCCAGCAAAGAAGTTTGGCTATCTCCTCAATCTTGCTTTGCTCCTCTTCAAGCTCCTCCTTGGGACGTTGCCATGCTTTGTAATTGTTCTTCCAGTTGATTGGAGGACCGGAAAGCACCCAATAACCACCAGGTCTAAGAACTCGGTCAACTTCCATCATGTACATTCCATCTGCAAAAATAAAATTCAGGTAAAAAATATCACTATAGAGCTACTCAAAATAAATAAATAAATAACCAATAAAGCATCAGGTGAGAAGAAGCAAGAGATGCTTTAATGCTCTGAATCAAAAGTCCTCACCATTCACTCCCCACGGAATCAAGCATCGAGAACAGTGAGCCATGTCAAAGGCTCTCGATGGATAAGGAAGCTTAATGGTACCCAGAACACCAATAACTGCAGGCACACCCCTTTCAAGAGCGAATTGGACTTGTGCTTCATGCGAGTCCCGAGGTGCAAATGACATGGGCATGACATTTCTACTAAGAAGGTACGCACCCCAACTGGCAACCTGATAAAATAACCCAAAATCAAATGAAGGACTCAATTCATGCATCTAAAATGAAAAGCAACTTCTAAAATGAAAAGCAACTTCTAAATCGACAAAAAGTAAAAGAAAGAAGGAAAAAAAGGCAGCACAAGGGAGGCAGTAGAGATCGAACTTAAAAGACAAAATTTAATGAAAAATGACATACCCCGCAGCCAGTGTCCAGAGCAGTTCTCACTGTCCCATTTTCCATCGGTATCACAGAAGCAAGCTGATCAATATACTTATCTGCCCCTTGAGGAAACTGCGTTCCCCCACCTGGGAATTTAAAAACGTTACCCTCATATTGAATCCAGTTCTGTACAGCCTTCTCAACTGTCAAACTCTTATATGGTGCATTTGCATAGGGCACGTAATCGCGACTTTTTGGCCAAGGGAAGGGGGTTACATATCCTTTGGGAGCTGGAATAAGGCAATGCAGCTTCTGATCTTCAGGAGGACAATGCCTCTCACGATAATTCATACTTTCTCGAGGGAAGGTCATTGCACGACTCTGATCTTGGCAGGGAGTGTAATCAGTATATTGAGCATCGCACGGTTCAAATACTTTGGCTTTTGATTCTTCATTACTGCCGGCCTGACTGCCATGATGGGTCTCAAAATTTAAATTTGGAATAATATTGCAGTCTGCTCCACTCTGAGTTATATCCATTGCTATCTTATCACCCTTTCCAAAACCACTTCTCTGCCATGCGCCTAATATATAGAAGAAAAAGCACAAGCCTGCAACGATAAAAATTCGAACAGAGCTCCTAGTCCTACCGTCAGCTGAGTTTGATTTTATTGCCATAGTGTACCTGAAATCGATCCCACATTCTTGTACGTGTTAGAGCTGAAACAAATAGCACTACGATGCAAATTCAGGAAAAAAAGTTTGATTTGCTAGATAAAGATCAAAGCAGATCGAGTTTGATTATCGTTATTATTGGCATAAAAAGAGTGAGTCATAAATGAATCTATAGATATCCGTTAGAAGGGTGTTAATAATGCCACAAGAGACCCGTGTTTAGAATCTTTAGATTTGAAATTTGCGATATGAGGTACAAAATCAATCATCCATAGTACAGCTGATAACCTCGGTTTGATCTCTAAGAAAGCTCAAAGATGAGAATAAAAAACTAATGAAAATTTCGAATCTTGGGAATCTCAGTTGCCAAACGGAGCATTAAATGTGAATCCGATGTAGGCTTGGGTTTCAAACATCTCAAATTAATGCTAAAAGATAAACAAATTTAATCAGGCAGATTAACACCTTAATTATGGAAATTAAAACAAATAGATGTTGAAAACACGTTAAGTCCGCAATCAATTAATCATATCACAAACGGGTAAAAGTGGGGAGCAAATAAAGAACAAGCAATAAATGTGGTGCCAAATTAGACTCAGATCTCTCACCAATGGCATGAAGAGGTCCCAACTCTGCCTCAGGATATCGTAACCAAAATCACAGACCAAAAATTTTGCCCCACCTCTCTCTCTCTGTCTCTCTCTCTCTCTCTCTGTCTCTGTCTCTCTCTCTGTCTCTCTCTCTCTCTCTCTCTTTCTCCAATGATCCGAAAGAAGTAGAAAAGTCAATGATGAAGCTAAGAATGACAGAATGGACCTGAGCGCCTCTTGGATCCAAATCTAACAGCGAAACGTGGCAATAGATCTCTGAAAACCCTAGCTCTGATCTCAAAGAGAAAAGGTCTATCTCTCTCTTGTTCTCTCTGTGTATATATATTGATTTGGAGTGTATGACTAAGACGTTCTTGAGATGTTGATGATTGAATGAAATACAGTGTTTACCAGATCGAAGAGACACGTCTCCTTTCTCCCTCGCTTGTCAGTGTATTTTAGCGCGAGTAATCGGAGAAAAGAAATTGCTTTCATTTTAGGAGGAAAAAAAATATTAGGATTCTTTTACTTTTTTATGGGATGTGACATTTTTTATACAGTAAAAGGAATTAAAATGTGGTAATTTAACGAAAAATTATTGACAAACACTAGACCGGAGTCGATCAAAAACTTTTTCAATCACGAATTTTTACCGAATAATTGAAATGCGTAACTTAATCTTTTTCTCTATAAAAAAATGTTGAATTTTGTTAAAATCATAGAGATTGTCGTAAAAACGTTATTTTCTTTAACAAGAGTCGTCTATAAAATTTTCTTTAAGTAATTATACAGGATCAAGTACCAAGATTTTGATCAATATTGTGTCAATCATCTATAAGATGATATATTTTGCTTGGAAACATTAAGTTGGTCTTTTACTTTTATCACTCTGTTTCAGAATCGTTCACATTGGTTAGTCAATTAAAATTACTAATATATTAGTAAAACAAGTCACGTGCGTTGTAAATGTTGTGTAGATGATAAAAGTTTAAATATTCTATTATAAGAAAGAAATGAGAATGTAAAAATAAACATAAATATTAAAGAATACGTTATGCTTAGTGTAAATAAGAATGTAAAAACAAATCCAAATTTATATAAAGCAATATTTGGCTCGAAATAATTGAAAATATATAGTTACTGATAAACTAAGAAACTCAAGGAACTGTAAAACCAATTAAGAAACTCAACCACAAATAAATATTTAATAACAATCATGTTTCAAAAGATAAAATTAAATAGTGTTATTCCAAATGTGAAACTTAAACACTCTTATTCTATACATAAAAGAACAATTTTTAAAATTTTTAAATGCATTTTAATATAATAAACCCTTTAATAAGAAATGTTTATTTTGTTTTTACCTTCAATTTTGTAGATACTGTATTTTATCCGGTCTAATACATGAAATATAAATACTTTATATTTTAGCTCATATAATAATCCAAGACTATATGTATAATTTGAACACTAATCCAATACTAAAATAAGAAAAGTGGTCCAAGGACTAAAAAGTAAAAATTGCAAAAAAGGACTAAAAATAAAAATTGAAAAAAAGACTACAAGTAAAAAAGACAAACCCTAATTTTACCTATAAATAGGGATGATGTCTTCACTTAAGGGAGGGTCTCTTTGGAGTAAAAAAAGGGAAGCCATTTTTTTTAGAGTGAGAAAGAGAGGGGTTGGAGTGAGAAAGAGAGGTGATTTTAGAGAGAGGAAGATGTTCTACACTTCTATTATCTTCATCTTCTTCCATTCTTTTTCTCAAGGTAGCTTAAATGTTTGGTACATTTGCTCATAATATATTTTTTTCATCTTTCTTCTTCATATTCATGTAGTTGATATCTTTTGTATTTTTTTTACGCATAAGTGGATTGTTCATTCTTTATCATTTCTCCTCATTTAAATCTTAACATTTTAATTTTATGCTTTGATGTTTTCTTTACAAGTTGGATATTGAGATATTTTTGTCATCAACTCAATTAATGAGGATGATGATAAAGCTTTTGAGGAGTGAAAAAATTAACCAAATGTGAATCAACCCTTTAATGGGTTGAAAATGTACATTTGATGCAAAGATCCCCTAAGATAATTTTTCACACATAACAATGTATAAAATAGAGAGTAAAACCTATATACAAGATTATGCAAATATCTAAGTTGTGAAATTTTTAATTTTCCTACAAGTCTTTTCTTTTTTAAAATATTATGTTCATCATTTTGTGACATTTGTTTGAACTAATTATCATCCATGATCATCCCCTTTGCTATTTGATTAGCAATGACTAATGAGGGAAGTAAAGAAAAATGGTAATTAGTAGACAAAGTAGTCAAAAATAAAAAAAAACTGGACATATTTTTGTTAAAAAAATATATTGTTTGCTTTTCATCATTTTTCTTTCAATTTATTTATTTAATAATAATATTATTATTATTACTATTATATTATATTATATTATAATATATTATATAATATAATATAATATATAACAGTTTCCTGGTGCAACGGAGGAAAAGCTTCCACTGATTTTTTTTTTAAAAACAACGCAGCTTTTGATTTATATATATATATATACACGTATATATATTTGTTTTTTTT
>QANY01003744.1:0-126841 GCA_003255025.1 Datisca glomerata | reverse complement strand
GAGCCTATTAAGAGATTTTTAGATCCCAACCACACATGTATTATATTTTTAGAGCCCACATCATGACCAACGTTAGATTTCTGCTGAAATCATGATTAATTTTATGCATGTATATATGTCTTGTGTCACTTAAACATGTCTTTTCTTCATTGTTTTGCTTCTAACTTCATCTTTATGCTGCATAATGGGATTGTAAAGAAGTATTCAATTCATTCATATTTTAGAGACCATGACTCCCACTTCGAGTGTGATAGAAGATCAAGTTACGGTAGCCCAATGGTCAGAAGAATCACAGAAACATAAAGGAGATCGTCTGTAAAAGGAAGACGTTGTTCTTCTACCATCAATAACTAAGATAAAGTTCTCACGCATTGACTTGGAGAGGTTGAAGAAGATATGGGAGGATTTTTCATCAGAGCAAAAAAGTTTGTTTGTCGGAAAATATGGCCACATATCTTATCTATTGTATATTGTAGTCAACGTTCCCGTCCTTGAAGCTTTAATGCATTTCTGAGGCCCTCATTATAGATGTTTCACCTTCGGAATAATTGATCTTACTCCCACAATTGAAGAATATCAAGCACTACTGAATGTCCCGTTGCAAAATGCCGACAAAGTTTATAACTATGACAAAAAGCTCACGTTGAAGAGAGCTTTGTCTAAGCTCTTGGGTACTGTCCATGCGTCTGAGATTGAGGAAAGGTTGAAAATTAAAGGGGGAAATGAGTGTGTGCCGTTGGATTACCTCATAGATCTCACCCAGAATTTCTTGAAGGAGGATGAGGGCATGACTCTTCATGCTCTGTGTATTTATGGCACCGTGTTATTTCTAAAGATCCAAGGTTATATGGATGATAAAGTGATAAAAATGTTCCTTCAAGTCGAACATGGTGTTAACCTTGTTATCTCAATTCTCGCTGAGAGTATCCATCCTTTGAATCATATCCGAGTGTCTGGAAAAGGAAAGTTCATCGGCTCCTCAAATCTTTTATGTATTTGGATTCTCAACCATCTAAGATGTCCGCTAGATTCCAAGTTTCCTCAAGTTAAGTACTTAAGTTCATGGATGATGAGGATGAGGATGTAAGAAGGTTTTGGCTCTCATACCTATCCAAGTCGGAAGATGAGGATGTTATTTGGAAAGCCCATTGGATGCCGTTAACACCAATGATCTAGAGATGTGGTGATTTTCAATGGGTTCCGCTCGCGGGACCATGGGGTTGTACTAGTTATGCTCCGCTAATGGCACTCCATCAATTATACATGAGACAGTTTATCCCCACTACGCATGCATTGAAGGATATTGAAGTTAGTTATGATTCTCAAGAAATTGAACAAAAACTACAGCAGCTGATTGGAGCTTGGAAAATAACAAGAAGGATGCGAAATGAGAAGAATCGCATGAACTGCACAAAGGAGTATGAAGCATGGCTTGAGAGTAGAAACAAAATAATTATTGCCTTACCAATTGAGGATGTAAGAAGGTTTTGAATCAAGCATATGTCTGTCATGACATTACGGTGGAGAAGTTGAGTGGAATTGTGAGATATTTCCGCATCGAATTTTATCACTTTCACAGATGATGAAATCCCGGCCGGTGGTACTGGGCACACCAGATCTTTACATATATCCGTAAAATGTAGGGATTATATTGTTGCAAAAGTATTGATTGATAACGGCTCATCTCTAAATGTAATGCCAAGATCCACACTCGCAAAGCTCCCAGTGGACGCGACACATATGCGGCCGAACATAATGATAGTAAGAGCATTCGATGGCACCCGAAGAGAAGTAATCGGAGACATAGAGATACCTATTCGAATCGGACCATGCATATTCAATATTATTTTTTAAGTGATGGACATAAATCCAGCGTACAGTTTCCTTTTGGGTCGACCATGGATTCACTCTGTTGGGGCAGTACCTTCTTTCTTACATCAGAAGCTGAAATTCATAATGGATAATAAACTCATTTGTATATATGGGGAAGAAGAATTTTTAGTATCCAAACCAGCCACCATGCCATATGTCGAGGCGGCAGAGGAAGCATTGGAGTGCTCATTTCGATCATTTGAGATTGCGAACACCACGTTTGTTGCTAGTGGGAAACCCTCTCCAACGCCAAACCTATCAAAAGCATCTCAGATGATTGTAAGGTTGATGATCAAAGGGGGATACCAGCCAGGTATGGGACTCGGGAGTGAGCATCAAGGCGTAAATAAGTTAATTGACTGGGACAAGAATGAACAAAGGTTTGGACTTGGATATAGACCGACCAAGGCTGATAGAGGGAGAGTGGAAGCTCAAAAGAAAGAAAAGAGGATTGCTAGGCTTGAAAATAAGGAATTTGATGTAGAAATGGCAATCATACCCCATATTTCTAAATCCTTTAGAAGTGGAGGAATTTCATTCGAAGAACCGGTTATAGTAGAGCAGTACAACCTTGAAGATGATATTGCCGAGCTTTCAATATCCGCAATCCTGGGAAAATCATCAAGTTCAAGTACACAGGACTTGGTTTTTCGATACGATTCAGATCATGAACTTAATAATTGGGACGTCACCGAGCTACCAGTGCTTCTCGAGAATTTTTATGAGTAACGTGTACATGCCAAAATTCTAATGATTATACCCAATGCCTTAGGAATTTCATTGTTATGGGCCTATGTTCTCGTCTATTTCATGTCATCTCTTTGAATGAAAATCTAAAAACTTGTTTCGTCTCATTTTGCTGATGATAAATATAATTTCAGTTCTTTTTATTCTTCCTTTTATGTCTACTTTTTCCATTTCTAGAATGTTGTTCATACTCATGCATTGTTTATTTATTTTTATTTTTTTCTTTCGCCTTCTTTTCATCCAATAATCTGATTCAGGTTCGAGAACGGTGATTTTGAAAACAAGAGCATAAGCAACGACTTTGACAATCCCATTCTTAGCGTAGAGTCAGGTGAAAGTGACGAGGATAATTTTGAACCATCTCTGGAAATGTTAAAAATGGTAGAGTCATATGAAAAATAACTCAACCATATCAAGAATTAACGGAGGTGATAAATTTGGGATCGGAGGGAGAGATGAAAGAAGTCCAAATCGACACTTCTATGACAAGCCAAGGCCGCCGAGAATCAATTGACTTACTCAAAGAGTATATCGACGTCTTTGCATGGTCTTACCAAGATATGCCAGGTCTAGACATTGATATCGTGGTTCATCATTTTTCACTTATGTCCGAAAGTAAACCAGTGCGACAAAAGTTAAGGAAAATGAAACCAGACATGCTGGTGCAGATCAAATAAGAAGTTAAAAAGCAAGTAGATGCGGGTTTTCTAGAAGTAGCAAAATACCCTGAATGAGTTGCTAATATAGTCCCAGTGCTGAAGAAAAATGGGAAAGTAAGAGTGTGCGTCGATTATAGAGATTTAAATCGGGCAAGCCCCAAGGATAATTTTACATTGCCCCATATCGATATTTTAATAGATAACACTGTAGGACATTCAACTTTCTCTTTCATGGATGATTTTTTGGGGTATAACCAAATCAAAATGGCTCCTGAAGACCGTGAAAAGACGACTTTTATAACTTTGTGGGGTACATTTTGTTATAAGGTCATGCCATTTGGTCTGAAGAATGCAGGGGCAACTTACCAGCGGGCAATGATAACATTGTTTCATGATATGATGCATAAAAAATCGAAGTGTACGTTGATAATATGATTGCCAAATCACGTCAAGGGGAAGATCATACGGTCACTCTACGAAAACTATTTGGACGGTTGAGAAAGTTCCAGTTAAAGCTTAACCCGACAAAATGTACATTCATAATGTCTTCAGGGAAACTACTTGGTTTTGTCGTGAGCAAGGAAGGAATAAAAGTTGACCCTGATAAGGTCGAGCCATCATTGATATGCCACCACCTCAAACTCAAAAGGAAGTTAGAGGTTTCTTGGACCGTATCAAAAGGAAGTTACATAGCCCGTTTCATCTCACAGCTAACTGCAACTTGTGAACCTATCTTTAAACTTTTCCGCATAAGTGATACAGAAGGATGAAATGATGATTGTCAAATTGCTTTTGAGACTATCAAGCAATACTTGTAAAATCTGATTATACTTGTTCCTCCAACTCCAGGGCGTCCACTCATTTGACATCTTACAGTAATAGAAAAATCCATGGGTTGCGTACTTGGTCAGCATGACGCTTCTGGAAGGAAAAAACAAGCAATTTACTATTTAAGCAAAAGGTTCACAAATTATGAGGCTAATTATTCGATGTTGGAGAAAACGTGTTGTGCATTAGCCTGGGTTGCTCATCGGCGTAGACAGTACATGTTATACCACACCACTTGTTAATTTTAAAGATGGATCCAATCAGGTATATCTTTGAAAAACCATCACTTTTTGGGCGAATTTCTAAATGGAAAATGTTGCTTACAGAATATAATATTGTTTATGTCACGAGAAAGTCAATAAAAGGAAGCGCACTTACTGATTATCTTACAGATCAACCAGTGCAAGATTATGAGCCTATGAAGTTTGATTTCCCTGATGAGAGTGTTTCAGTCATACTCAAAAATGAAGAAGAATCTGAAGACCCAGAATTGTGGACAATGTTATTTAATGGCGCATCTAATGATGTAGGACATGGAATTGGGGAAATCCTCATATTACCTAAAGGAAATTTTTTTTCATTCACGACAAAATTATGCTTGACTGTACAAATAATGTGGCAAAATACGAGGCATGTTCCATGAGAATTCAAGCAGCTTGTGATATGAAGATAAAGAAGCTTCAAGTGTACGGAGATTCGCTATTGGTGATACGACAACTAAACGGAGAATGGGAAGCTAGAGACTCTAAGCTATTTTATTGTAAAATATGTAACTTTTGATAAATTCGATTTAATATCGTCGTCGCCTCGAAAACTACCATTCGACGACGTCGTCGCCGGAAGTTGCCGGCACCAGAAAACTACCATTGGAAAATTCACCAGAAAAGTCGCCGGCCGCTGCTGCCGCTTCCCGCCACCTCCTGCTGTCCACTGTCATCCCCTCTGTAGCCACTAGGGTTTATGAAACCCTAAATGATAACAAATATGTTTTAGGAAACTCTGTGATGTTTTGCAAAAACTCTAATCTCATCTTTTATCTTTAATATTTTGAATTTTAAATTTTAGTTTCTAAACGGATAAAGGATAATTAAAGTTCAAAAGTTATGATATCAGATATTGAAAAGATAACTATGCATTTTATCTATTTTATCTTTTGAAAATTTGATTTTAAAAGATATTTATCTTTTTTTTATCCTTTTATCTTTTAGATTTTGATTCAAAAGGATATTTGTCCATTTGATCTATTTGATCTTTTAAATTTTAAATTTAAAAGATAATTATCTATTTATCTTTTATCTTTTGAATTTTAAATTTTAAAAGGATTATAGTGAGATTATTTAGTTAGAAAAAAATAGTTTTTCTTAATTAAAGGGTTTTGAACAGAATTTAAATTTTGAATTTTTGATATTTGAAATTTAAAATTTGAATCTAAAATTTGAATTTGAAATTGGAAATTATATATATGAATTTTAAAATGGGAATTGAATTTTGTAAAGAGTTACAAATTGGTGGGATTTCTTGAAGGACAAAGAGACAATTACAAATGCCATGAAAATTAGTATTTAAAGTAATTGTAGTTTATTTATTATTATTTTATGAGTTGGAATTATAAATGAGCTAATAAGGAGGTTAATTTTGAATGAATGATTTATTATTAATCTCGCATCATCATATATCATGCAATATAGAAATAGGGATATTCCAATATCAAAATGTCATATAGCATGTACATGCATCATTGTAGTTGAATTTATAATGGGTTATAACTTAAAAACAATGCGAATTTTATAAAAGTTATAAATTCTAAATTGGGATTTAAATTTTATAAATGTTTATATTTTTGAAACTTGTTTTTTTCAAATTAATAAATAGTTATAATTTTTGAAAAAATAAAGAAAAATCTATTTTTTCAAAGACTAAGTAGGAGGGTCGTTTACGTTGAAATGTTCCCAAGGGCCCACACAAACTTGATCGTGGCACGAGAAATGGTTTAGAGCCGCCCTAGCGGTCCTCTCTTCAGTGGGAGAAATAAATCGTGTCACTTTGAGTTATCGAGTTTCTTAGGAAGCTAAAACTTGAAAGGAAGTAGTGATGCATGGCCGTCCCTAGATGGACTGTTAGTTCATAGAAACCTTTAAAGCCGATGCATTAGTCAAACACTTTGACCAAAGCACATTGGAATCCTTCATTGGGGCAAGTCATTGGGGCTAAGGTGACCAAAACTATTGGTGATTGGTTAAGCTAGATGTAGTGACATCTTGAGAAGCATTAACCAAACGAGAGGAGTCTCGATGCGAGAGGAGTTAGCTTGGACGTTGTCATTAGATGAGTTAAGTTATCGTTGTTGATCGTAACATCGTGGAAGAAATATTTTTTATTGGATTTTTAAATATTTAAGTATTTGTATCATGCATCATTCTTTCCTAAATGATTGAGTATTTATTTACACCGCTTTATTTATTCTTTTCAGTAATCATATCGCTATCTCCACTCTCAACTATTTTAAACGCGAATAAACTTACTGTGAAAATTACATAGATTGGAAACGTAATCTTGATGTCGTGCTGACGGTAGGAAAACACAAGTTTGTGCTCATCCACTCTTTTTTTCCTTGAGCCAATTGCTGAATCGACTCAAGAGAAAAATGATGCTTATTCTTCTTGACTGTGTTCTAATGAGATCGCCAGGTGCTATATCTTGGCTTCTGTTAGCAATGTGTTGCAACAATAACATCAAAACATGGAAACTGCCACTGATGTGATGTTTAACATCACCAAAAGTTTCGGAGATTAGAGTCGTCAAGCCAAACAGGTAGTTGTGCGAAACTTCATGAACTGCAGAATATAAATTGAAACTCTTGTCAGAGAACATATGATGTAGATCATTATTTATCTGAATAAGATTGAGATCATGGGTGTTGAGGTAGATCTCGAGACACAAGTTTATATGATCTTTGAGACTCTGCTCGACACTTTTGAGAACTTCAAACTTAATTATTCGATGAATAAGTTCAGGTGCTCACTTCCAGAGCTGATGAAGGAACTGCAAGCTTTTGAGACCCTGTTTCTGAAGGGCAAGAGAAAAACTGGAGAGACAAACTTTAGTGAAATCAAGCCTTACACCACTGACGCAAAAAAGAAACATAAGAGAGGTTCAAAGAAAGCTAAGAAGTAGAACACAAAAGCTGCGAACGGCAATGGCACTGTAAAAGTGGACAAGTTGAATGACAAGTGTCATCATTGTAAAGTCATTGGTCATTGGAAATGCAAATGCCCAGACTATCTTAAGGAGTTCAGATCTAAATGTATACTACTTGTTATTGAGGTCTGTTATATGGACGACTCTACTTTTTCTTAGATTGTGGACTCTGCAGCCACTAACCATATTTGTTGTTCCCTCCAAGGGTTCAGGAAAATCAGAAGGCTTGTCATTTGATAACAATTTTATGGTTTTACGTGATGTTTATTATATCCCGATTTTTGGGAAGAACCTTATTTCAGTAGCTAGTTTAATTGAGCAATGATTCAATTTGAATTTCATTGATAAAGATATTGATATTTTTAGAAATAACTACTTAATTAGTACTGCACATTTGATAAATAAACCGTTTTAAGTAAAACCAATAGTTCCAATGATATGTGAATGTTGATTCACAAAGGGATAGTAAAAGGTTGAAGTCTGACTCAACCGATCTAACTTACTAGAGGCACTTACGGCTTGGGCATATTACCCTGGACTGGATTAAAAGATATGCGAAAGATATTCGGTTGCAAACTTTAAGTATGAGATCACTATCCACATGTGAATCCTATATAGAAGGTAAAATGACCAAGAGATCCTTTTCAACGAAGGATGAAAGAGCCACTCAATGCCTCAACTCGTACATAGTGATGTATGTGGGCCATTGAATGTCCAAGAATGAGGAGGTTATAAATACTACGATTCGATCATGGTGAAAAGAACTTGGTAGGAGAGTTCGAAGACTTTCTTAAGGAAGAATGTATTCTTTCTCAGCATACAACACCTGGTACTCTAGAATAGAATGGTGTGTTAGAGAGAAAGAATCGAACTCTGATGGATATGGTATGGTTGGATCCATGATGAGTTACTCATCCCTCCCAAATTCGTTCTGGGGATATGCCTTGAAAATAGCAGTATGCATTCTGACTAAAGTTCCGTCGAAGGGGGTGTCTGGCACGCCATATGATAGATGGAATGGACGAAATTCATCAATTAACCACCTTCGAATATGGGAGTACCGAGCACATGTTCTGAAACCAAAGACAAGAAAGTTGGCCAGTCAATCAGAATTATGCATATTTGTAGGATATCCCAATGGAACGAAGAGATACATATTTTATAGTCCAACTGACAAGAAAACATTCATTAGCACGAATGTACATTTTCTCGAGGAAGACTATATCAAAAGTGTGAAGCTGAGAAACACTATTGTGTTAGAGGAATTATTGAGTGGGAGGACACCGACTCCCCAATCAGTAACTATTTCTGATTCAATAATGGAAGAACTATAATAGGGGCCAGAGCCTATGTAGCCTCGACGTAGTGGGAGTGTTATGAGATAGCCTGACAGGTACATGTCTTATGGAGATGCCTTAACAGCAGTCTCAGATAAGGATCATGATGAACCTGTTCCTTACTCACATGCCATGGCTAGTCCTGAATCAAACCTATGGCAAGAAGCCATGAACGTTGAGATACATTTGATGTTCTCAAACAGAGTCTAGAAACTTGTGTCTCCTCCTAAAGAGGTAAAACTTGTAGGGTGAAAATGGATCTATAAGAAAAAGAGAGGCCTAGATTGGAATGTGGAGACATTCAAAGCTAGACTAGTAGCTAATGGCTACACATAAAAGGAAGCTGGTAGCCATGCTTAAATCCATCTGAAGGCTCCTGTCCATTATTGCTGCCCTCGATTATGAAATCTACCAGATGGACGTCAAGACTATTTTTTTGAATGACAATCTTGAAGAGCGCATTTATATGGCTCAACCAGACGGGTTCATGAAAAAGGTCAAAAGGGAAATGCGTGTGAATTGCTTAATTTCATTTATGGACTTAAATTCGATGAAACTATCAAGAACTTTAGTTTTTAGCAGTTAGTGGAGGAACCTTGTGCGTTAAGCTGATACATGAAGGGAAAATGATTTTTCTAGTCTTGTACGTAGATGATATTCTACTCATTGAGAATAATGTAGAAAAATTATCTGATGTCAAGATTTGGCTTGTGAAGTAATTTGATATGAATGATCTTGGAGAAGCTGTATTTGCCTTAAGTATTTAGATCTTTCGAGATAGGAAGAATAGAAAATTGGCATTGACCTGAATATTACGGGGTATATTGATTCTGATTTCTAAGTAGACAAGGATTTTAGGAGGTCCACTTCAGGATCAGTGTTCATCCTGAACGGTAGAGTAATTGTATGGAGGTTGTATGGCTGAATATGTGGCAGCTGTGAAGCTGCTAGGGTGGTTGTATGGCTTAGAAAGTTTTTAAAGACTCTTGAAATTGTTCCAGAAGCTAACAAGCCCATAACACTTTATTGCGATAACAGTGAGGCTGTAGCAAACTGGGAGGAACCAATGAACCACAAAAGATCCAGACTCATAGAGCATAAGTATCATATGATTAGAGAGATTTTTTTGCGTGGAGATGTTGTAGTAACACACATATCGACATTCAACAACCTGTCATATTCATTCACGAAGACTTTAAGTAGTAAATTTTTTTATGGTCATTTAGAGGGCATGGGGATACGAGATTGTAGACACAAACTAGAGTGTAATAATTATTTATAAGTGGGAGATTGTTAGAATTACGGCCACAAACTAGAGTGTAATAATTATTTATAATTATTTAGTTATTTTTCATACATTTTGTATTACTCAATTTAAGGAATAAATGAAAGTTTTTCTTTAATTAAAGTGTGTTTATAATTTACTCAAATCCTGGAACTATTATCAACGTAAGAAGAGCAAAGATAGAGGAGTCTTCCAGACAAACTCTTCTGAAATAGTTCAGAAAGTTATTCGCAGTCTTAGGATTGACTGGGCAATCGAATCCGATTACGACTGTTACATTGAATCAATGGATGCCAGTATTGGGGCATGTGAGTGGAGACTCAAACGGTTAACCTAGACGTATTATGGAACATGTTGAATAGACTGGTAACAAATTAGTTTAGAGTAAAAATCATTTACATAGCTCTAAATCTAATTGTTACACTTTAAAGATATCTTTGTAATTACCTTAAACCTGAGGTGAATACATAGCTTGACTTTGTTACTTGCGATCTTTAATATGTCAAAAGGGTGAGTTCGAATTGACGGATAATATATCGACTGTTGGGATCGTAATTCAGTTATGTTGGAGTTACATGATTCACATATATGAAAATTCATGGTTGGATTGTGAAAGCAACAATATCACCTTATGCTTCATTGATATGTGTGTGAATAAATAAATAAACTGGGCCTGGTATTCAATGAATTGAGTAATTGATTAAGACGTGTGAATTGTACGAGATAATTTACTATTATGTCTTTCTTATTCACAATCAATCAAAGAGTTTGGGAAATAATAACAAGAGGGATAAAAATGATAATTTTACATTCCCGCTTTTGTTACTGATATTCATGATGGGTAAAATGTTAAAATATGGGCCATGACATAAAGGAGTTTATTTGCACCAACGAAAAATGTAGTGCGCATGAATCGAGAGTTGATTCGACATCGAACCTATAATGGAGTTGTACGATGTCAGGATTAAATAGGTCAGGAATTTATAAAGATAAATTCACCGGGTAGTTGAATCTTATAGCTTTGTTCACGTAAATCCATTTGGTCTTAGGAATACTCATGAGAATAAGAATAGAATAATCGATATCAGCTGGACAAAAATATATTTTGGTGCTAAGATGTGTTTCTTACACTCATATGTGATGAGTGTTCTCAGTTAATTAGCTAAGTGTGATTAATTGTATTGAAATTAATTTATTTATTATTGGATAATTATTTGATAATTAGTAAATAAAAAGAAATTAATAATTAATTGATAGAGATCAATTAGATTTATCAATTGCGTTGATAAATTTCGATACAATACAAATTCTAAGAGGATATATACAAAATTCAGCCACGATGGTTATTTTAAGGTTTATTTTTAGAAGTTTAAAATATAGGGGTATATTTACAAATTTTTAAAATTAATAACTATATATATGTCATAGCAATTCAATTGCCACAATGGAATTGTATTAGATACAACAGAACTCTAGAAACAGTAATTGATACTGATCAATACAGTGCGTAATTACATAGAGAGAGAAAAAGAGTTTTCTCCCCCTCCCTCACATGTTGTCGCTGAATTTCAAAATTAAAGAAGTTTTTTATTTTTCTTATTCAATCATTTTGAGAGCTCACACTTAGTTCCTAAATAAAGTCTCATGAGATATATCTTTGAAATTAATGAGTGGTTATTAGTTTGAAGAAAATATTGGGAAATTGGTTCTTGAAGATCGTACTTGGATTTTGTTGTTGAAGATCCAGCTTGAAGATTTGGATTTTGAAGTTTGAAGAACGTGAAAAATGAGTACAAGAATTTCACCAATACAGAAAATCTCCTATACATCGTAAAGGTGAAAATCATTTCAAATTTTTCTATTCGTTTCAATATCTGATATGCATGATCATTTGTTGTTTTGGTTGTTAATTATTCAATTCGATTACATAAGTATTAGAATTTTATTCAACCCACGAACCGTTCGTGGTTTAAACTTATTTTTCTTCAATTTTAAAACCACCGATATAACAGTTGTTGTACTCATCAGAGAGGTTAATTACCCGAAGTGGTTAGCCAATGTCGTCCTGGTAAAACAAGCTAATGTTAGAGAGTCTGCATTGATTTTACGGACCTGTATAAGACCTGCCTTAAGGACAACTTTCTACTAGAATAAACCAACTGGTCGACGACACGACTGGGCATGATCTACTCAGCTTCATAGATGTGTACTCAGGGCACAACCAAATCTTTATGCACTTATATGGCCAGGAAAAGACCTCATTCGTAACTAGCAGGGGAACCTATTATTACATGGTAATTCTCTTTGGACTCAAGAATGTTGGGGGTACGTACCATTGGTTGGTGAAAAGGGTGTTTCAAAGTAGATTTCGAGAAATGTGGAGGTGTATATAGATGACATGCTCGTAAAGAGTAGAAAATCCAAAGACCATGTAGCAGTCCTGGTAGAAACATTCGATGCCCTGAGAAGATATAGGATGGATTTGAACCCTACCAAATGTGCATTCGATGTTAGCTTGGGCAAGCTCTTAGGGTTCATGGTCAACCAAAGAGGAATTGAGGCTAACCCCGACAAAATAAGAGCTCTGCTCGAGATGGAACCTCCCATAACATTAAAGAAGTCCAATGTCTTATGGGGTGGGTAGGTGCACTCAACTGATTCATTTTTGAGCAACAGACAAGTGCTCCCTTTTCATCAAAACCTTGAGAAAGAACAGGTCTTTCGAATGGACAGAGGAATGCTAGGAAGTCTTTTTTACACTAAAAGAGTACATGGAGTTCACCCCCTGGTTTTCAAATCAATACCAGGAGAAGTGTTGTTACTATACTTGGTTATCAAAAAACCATAATGAGTGTTGCGTTAGTTTGGGAAGGGGATGATCACATTCAACTGTCAATCTACTACATAAGAAAGGCCATGGTAGGGGCAGAAACACGCTACCCAGAGCTGTAGAAAATAGCCCTCTCTTATAACGGTGACAAGAAGTCTCCGACCTTACTTCTAAGCACATTCCATTCGGGTCTTGAAAAACTCTCCTCTCAAGCAAGTGCTTTAAAAACCCGAGACCTCGAGGCAGATGGCCAAATGGGCAATCTAACTTAGTGCATTCAAACTCCAGTCCATCCTTAAAACATCCATCAAAGGTCAAGCCATAAGAAACTTCATCACGGATATTACCCTGAATAGCATAGAGGAAGGCGCGACATGGCATGACAACGTTTAGACTTTTTACGTGGATGGAGCATCCTAATGAAAAAAGGAGCAGAGCTGACTTGTTGCTTTTATCCCCTGCCCAATCCAAAATTGAATACACTTTGTGATTTGGTTTTAGTGCTTTTAACAACGAGGCTAATTATATGGCACTGCTAGCTGATTTGAAATTTGCCAAATTCAAGAATGCAACAACTCTGAAGATCTACATCGATTCACAACTAGTGGTGAATCAAACAATCAAAGAATATATGACCGAAGGGAATAACATGAACAAGTACTTAGCCCCAGTAAACCCAGTTCTAGTATACTTCAGCTCTTACTCGATCCAATAAATTCCTAAGAGCCAAGGCACGAATGCGGATGCCCTAGCTAAATTAGCTTTGGCATTCGACTCACAAATAAGGAGAACAATGCCAGTAGAGTACCTTGTCAGCCAAACATAAATGGTCATAAAGTAATGGAAACAAACAGAGTTGGGAAAGGCCTCTCCTGGATGACACTGATATTCAGATACCTACGAGATGAGGCTTTGCCCATAGACAGAAAGGAAGCGCGGGAGCTACACCTCAAGTCCGTCCACTACACAATCATGAACGAAATCCTTTATAAAAGAGTGTTCGCCTACCCTTACCTGAAGTGTGTAAACCCAAATGAATCTTTGTACATGATGGGAAAAGTTCATAAGGGAGTCTGTGGAAACCACAGTGGTGCGAGGGCCCTACACTGTAAGCTCAAAAGGCAGGGATATTATCCTAGGCCACCACGACTCTTGACACAAAATTTTTGTGCAAAAGTACGACAAGTGCCTAAGATCTGCGAACTTCCTTCATCACCCATTAAAGCTCCTCATCCCCATATTCAGCCTAGGGCCTTTTGCTTAGTGGGGAGTAGATTTAATTGACCTCTATCCGTGGGGAAGGGGCAAAATAAGTTTGCCATTTTCACCATAGATTACTTCACCAAATGGGTAGAAGTAAAACATCTGGCCACAATAACCGATCATGGAACCACATACTTCATATGAAAAAAAAGTAATTTGCATATTCGACAAACGCCACATAATCATCACTGACAGGACATGCCAAGTTTAAATGGACGTGCGAACAGCTCTGGATCAGGACTTCACTTCATCACTCTCTCATCCTCAATCTAACAGCTAGGTAGAGACGGTAAACAAGACATAAAAAAATACCTAAAGACCAAACTAGAAATCAGGAAAGGATTGTAGGTGGACAAACTACCCAATGTGCTTTGGGCATACTAAACTAGCATTTGGGATAGACGTTGTCATCCTAGTAGACTAGCATTTGGGATAGAAGATGTGCTAATAGGATAAACTACCCAATATATTTCTATCCCTTGATTTAATTTACCAACATGTTTTCAATGTCATGTGCTTAATTAGTTTTTCAGTCTTTAAGAATAATAAGCTTAAAAAACTTTCATTTCTAATTATTTTCTTTTATATCATATGGTGATGTGCTAATAGGATAGCCCGAAAATCCCAAGACTGATCGCCAGGTAGTTTGAATATAGAATGCGTATTTGGTTACCTAGGGGCCCAAATGGTCTAATGACTTGGACTTCGTGTGCGCATAAAATTTGGGATCGGATTCTCGCTGCAATTGGTAGTTGGACAATTTTGATCGTTCAATTAGATATAGATGGTTTAGAGTTATTTAACTGAAAAAATAAAAAAAGAGAGAAAAACTTCTCTTGATTTTTCAGCTCTGGTATGCTTTAAGTAATCCGAGTCTAATAGAACGGCCAGGGTCTCAAACATCCTCGACATTTGATAAATCTCACTAAAGAGAAGACAACTCTTGAAATTTGGGGGGTTGTAGGAAAAAAATGCCCAATGAAAAATTAAAGGATTTCACAGTTTTTTATTTCATACAAAAATTAATGAAAATTAATTTTTTTTCTTATGATTTTTTTTAAATCAAATAAGTTTAGGGAGTTTGGGGCATCACAGTCCTTTTTTGTCAAGAAAAGAGCTATCATTAAGATTGAGATGATCTCCAATGCACCGCCCTGGAATAAAAGTACTTTGGGAGCAGCTTACCAGCTTCCCAATAACCAAACGAAGTTTATTACTTAAGATCTTCGATATTATTTTATAGGAGACACTACAGAGGCTGATGGGTCTGAGATCAGACATATATGAGGGATCTTCTTTTTTGGAACTAGGGTAATGTGGGTATAATGAAGCTTTTTGGGCATGTTGAAATTCTAAAAAAAAAATCTTTCACACATAACCTTTAATAAGGCTATAAATTTGGTTGTAAAAGCTTACTGGAAACCCGTCTAGGCCCCAGGCCTTTGGACAACCCATCTCCTCTAAAGCCCTATCAATCTCGCTATCATCCATGACCCGAGTAAACATCTTTGCTTCACCTGCCTCAAGCCTTCAATCGACTTATCCAGAATTGAACTAGGGTTGTTGGGCTTTGAGGATTTGAACAGGTTTTCAAAATACTCATCAGCCATCTTCTTCAACTGCCCATGATCTGTAATCCATACTCCATCTGAATCCCATAGCCTATGAATCTTGTTATACATTCTCCTTCCATGCACCTTAGAATGAAATAACTTAGTATTTTTATCCCCCTCAACAAGCCATACAACATTTGTTGCTCCTACAATTCATTAATTTTATTTTCAAGCATACTAACTAACCTTCTAGAGTTAGCTAGTAGCTCATTTATCCTTAATCAAACCTTTCTTAATGTAATTTTCCACCATTTTCCAACATTCTTCAAACACAGCCCAACTCTTATCGTATCAGAAAATGCGTTTCTAATTTTTAAAAACTCTGCGGGTGCCCACAAATAAAGCTACATGATCTGATCCCGCGCATGGAAAAAAGATCTAACCAAGTTTCATTGCTTAAACATCGGTCAAGCCCTTCCCGTATAAGGTCACCTTCTTTTCTCTAGTTCGACCAGGTAAAGTTAAACTATCTTTTACAATCTTCAACATTTTGCATTGAAAACCCAGGTAAGGGCATCACAATCCCTTGGCTCTCTAGGTAAAGTTAACCTATCGTTTACAATCTTTAACGGTCTGCGTTGAAAACCCTCCGTTGAAGCACATTCTCATCAAATTCAAAGCTCTTCAATATATCTATTATATAACAATGAATATTTATATGTTCACTATTATTTTAAATCGTAAATACATGATAAATATAATATCTATTAGAGGGATAACATATTTTCGCATGTTAATTTAAAATATCTGCTCATACTCAAAATACATACAATAAGTATTAATGATAGTACCATATGTTTTCTTTAATACTCCATAAATTATTTTTAATACAAACCATGTAAACGATTATTACCTACATAATGATCAATTATTGATAGTTTGCAAAAAATTATTAATATATTTTTGCAAGTAATTATTATAATTTTACATAAATTATATATGGTTTTACGTTTCCTAGTATTTTCCTTTTAGTTACCATCAATAATCCAAAACTTATATTAAAAGTAATTTCTCACTACAACAAAAGGGACTTAGATTACGGTGAAACCCATCATCAAAACCTTTCAAATACGGGGAATCGACTGTCATCTTAACTCATTTTACCAAAAACTTTCATAATAAAAGATCCTATTATAGGTGCCAAAAACATCTTTATTGATGGGGAATCCCCGTCATTATAAGTTCTCAAGACATCTATAATGGCAGGGAATACCCGTCATTAAAGGGTCATTTTAAAGAAAAAAACTTACATGGGAAGTCAAAATCCTGCCATCCCATGACAATTTTTCACTAATTATTTAACTTTAATCCTCAACGCCACCTTCTCCACAACTACAAACTCATCTCAAAAAATTAAATCAAATAAAAGTCAAAATCAAAACAAAAGGCATACAGAAACAAACAACACAAACACCATACAAAGTAAATCTCCTCAATAACAATACAATGAGAAACTTTTCAGTGTCAACACTTCAAAAAATTCATGTACGAAGCTGTAATCAAAAAATAGAAGCAGTAATTATGCACTCAGATTCTAAAAGAACCGCCACGAACATGTCACAATTGGGATGTCTTGTCCAATTTGAAGAACTAATAATAACCAACAATCAGAATAGTCAGTGGAATTATAGAAGAAAATACCAACCTATCTATAAAGTAATGTCAGAAAGTAAATAAATGAGGCATGGTAATACTAATTAAGAAAAGAATGTTAATAAAAGAGAGAAGTCCTAATGTTTGTGTGATCCAGAAGTCTAAAGTCTAGTCCAATGAATCCAATAAAAATAGAGTGGAAAATAAAATCCTCAACAAGCGATAGTTTGGAAAACTTTTCAACAAACATAATGATCAACTACATTTATCCCTCAATTGAAAATATCTCAAGAAGCCGTGAAACTAACCATAAAAAGGAATACTTAATACGAAACTTAGAAAGCTCGTTCAGTAAACAAAATACAGTTACCACTCAAAAAGTTCATCTACAATAACTGAGTGTATTGTAGCAGATGTAAAATATTTGTGACAAAATCATCAGTGTTGGACCAACTGTATTATTGGAAGCAAAACAAATACTCAAACTATATAGTAAGAGACCGATGCTATATAGCAAATAATATAAGAAAATTCTAAATGACTCGAGAAAATGTTGTTAGTACCCATGTCATCTTCTTCACTTATTATGGATTGCCTTAGCACATAGACCGGTAATTATTAGGCAATTTTGAAAGGACACTCTAAACCCTAAATCCTAACCTGTCATGAGTGCACCTACAACAACAAGATTAACTTCAACAGCAAAAGTTCAAGCATAGACTCCCAATAAAAACATAAAATTAGTATTGTTTCCAGTTTTCAACTTTCAGTAAACCTTTTCTCTACTTCAGAACGACATCTAGAAAGCTCACTAGTCTTTAAAATTGGGACGTACTTCTTAATCTGCAGAATATAACACCACACAAAAATTAAGAGTCTCCATACCATGTAGGATGTGTCATTATCATCAAATCATCTCATGTGTTCTCCATGGAACAAATAATCTATGCTTTTTAGAAATTTTTTGCTTTCAAATACAATTTTAGAGACAGAGTTGAATTCAACAAAGCACCCAAACAAATATTCAAAATACAATGGAATTACGTAGCACCTTCTGTAAGTGAATTCAAATATATGATCTCAACAAGATATGGGTCTTGTCCAAATCCATTTGGTAGAGTGAACAATTAGTAGATCAATGCCACTTCTTGAAAAATCCTCCACAGTTTCTTCCTGTAATTAGAAGCAAATCTGTATCAACAGTAATCTAATCCCGAGTGACTGCACCACCTAGCATTTAACGTTTATTCTATTAGCAAGGATCCAAAGGACATAGTCACATAATCTGTGTGAAAATAGAATGCTTTAATTTGTAAAAGACTAGGCTACTTACTAAAGAAAATACAACCCACAACTCGAGGCTCTATCATCTTCGGATGGTTGTGCCTACGAGCTCGAAAGAAGTAGATCGATAACCCTTGCTTTCTATTTTTGAGAGAGAGAGGTCGACAAAAAGAGAGAGAGTCAAGGGAGAGGCTCTGTGGAAATTGGTTTAGATTAGTGTTATAATATGATTTTTTTGTAATAATGAGAGTATACAAATAATTGAATTAAAAAGGTAAAAAGATTTTGACATGTTTAAGTATAGGTTGACATATTAGTTAAAACCTACATAATAGCAAAAAGTAGAAAAAATCCTTTCTAGTCCTATTTTTCAATGACCGGTGTAAGAGACCTGTCATAAAAAACCATTACCATATTTTCATTATAATAAATATATATCGTAATTATTTAAATTGTGTAAAAATTTAAAAATTGGATGAAGGTAACTATTGTAATATATGTTTACAATATAATAAACATAAGACTGAGAGAAATGATTTCAACACGCTCTAATTCCATAAAAACAAATCTGAATATCACAGTTTTTTTTTCGAAAAAAATAATGATCGGTATAATGAGTACAAAAAATTGTGAAATTTCATGTCACCAGAAAATGGAATCACATCAGAAGTTTATAAAAGGATAAATTTCATCTTTAATTGAACAATTGAAAAACAAATTATTACTTAAATTCTAGTAGTTGATCATTTTTACTAATTTATATGCAATAATGATAATTTATATTTATATAAGTAAAAATGATTATTTTTTTAGTTTAAAAAGGTTTAAGTTAGTTATGGACTTACTATTTTACTCTTTCACTTTATTTATAACCAACAAAATTAACTTCCCATCATCTTTATTCTTTTCCTTTTTTATGGTATTTTCTCAAATTTTACTCAAACTTGTTCAACTTGTTTAAAAAAATTGTCAAATCTACAATAAATTTGTAGAAATAATAGAAAATTCTTTTATATTTTTAGTTTAGTTCACAAGTTATATTTCACCATCTGAAATAGGCAAATATAATGTTTACTCATCGTTAACATGCTATTTACTTAGCAGGGGATTTGGACTTTGCTAAGTGAGCCCATAAAATTTGGGATTGGGGTTCTCGCCATCAATTGGTAGTTGGTCAATTTTGAACCGTTCAATTAGATATAGATGATTTAGAGTTGTTTAATTGAAAAAATAAAAAAATGTAAAATTTCTCTTGATTTTTTAGCTCTGGTATGCTTTGAGTAATGCGAGTCTGATAAGACGGCCAGAATATCAAACTTCATTGATAGTTGATAAATCTCACTGAAGAATAGACAAATCTTAAAATTTAGGGGGTTTTAGGCAAATAGGCCAAATGGAAAGCAAGTTTGGTTAAATAACTGCTACTACTAGTAATTATGAGAATAGTCATTTTCCCATAAAGTCGACAAAATTAGAAAATAAATTTACCCTCATACGAAATGAATGAAATTATGGTAATTACGATCTTAACTAATGACTGAATGAGCATATTTTTAAAATTTTAAAAATCTTATTTTATTTTCTAATATTTCAAATCAAAGGATTTCCCAATTTTTTATTTCTTAAAAATATTAACGAAAATAAAAAAAAATTCTTATGATTTTTTTAAATAAAATGAGTTTAGGGAGTTTGGAGCATCACAATCCTTTTTTTGTCAAGAAAAGATCTATCATTAAGATCAAGATTATCTCCAATGCACCGCCCTAGAATAAAAGTACTTTCGGAGCAGCTTACCACCTTCCCAATAACCAAATGGAGTCTATTAGTTAAGATCTTCGATATTATTTTATAGGAGACATTGCTGAGACATATTCTAAGGGCTCTTCTGATTTGGAACTAGGGTAATGTGGGTATAATTAAGCTCATTGGGCATGTTGAAATTCTAAAAAAAATCTTTCACACGTCACCTTTAATAAGGCTATAAATTTGGCGGTAAAAGCTTGTTGGAAACCCGTCTAGGCCCCGGGCCTTTGAATGCCCTATTTCTTCTAAAGCCCAATAAATTTTGCTATCATCCACAGACCGAGTAAACATCTTAGCTTCACTTGCCTCAAGTCTGCATTTAAGTTGTCCAGAATTGGACTAGGGTTGTTGGGCTTTGAAGATTTGAATAGGTTGACAAAATACTCATCGGCCATCTTCTTCAACAGCCCATGATCGGTAATCCACACTCCATTTGAATCTTATAGCCTATGAATCTTGTTATGCCTTCTCCTTCCATGCACCTTAGAATGGAAAAATTTAGTACTTAATCTCCCTCAACAAGCCATTCAGCCTTTGTTGCTTATACAATTCATTAATTTTGTTTTCAAGCATACTAACTAACCTTTTAGAGTTAGCTAGTGGTTCATTTATCCTCAATCAAACCCTTGTTAATGCAATTTTCTACCATTTCCAACAATCTTTGAACACAACCCATCTCTTATCGTATCGGAAAATGTGTTTCCAATTTTTAAAAACTCTGCAGGTGCCCACAAGTAAAGCTACATGATATGATCCCACGCATGGAATATGGAGAGGTTTACATTCACAAAAAAGATCTAACCAAGTTTCATTGCTTGAATATCGATCAAACCTTTCACGTATAAGGTCACATTCTTTCCCCTTGTTCGACCAGGTAAGGGCATCACAATCCCATAGCTCTCCAGGTAAAGTTAACCCATCATTTACAATCTTTAATAGTTTACGTTGAAAACCCTCCGTTGAAGCACATTCTCATCAAATCCGAAGCTCTTCAATACATCTATTATATAACAATGAATAATTTACGTGTTCACTATTATTTTAAATTATAAATACATGATAAATATAATATCTATTAGGGGGACAACATATTTCCGCATGTTAATGTAAAATATCTACTAATAATCAAAATGGACAATAAGTATTAATGATAGTACTATATGTTTTCTTTAATACTCCTCATTAAACTATGTAAACGATTATTACCTATATAATGATCAATTTTCGACTAGTTTGCAAAAATAATCAATATATACTTCCAAGTAATTATTATAATTTATATAAATTATTTATGGTTTTACGTTTCCTAGTGTTTTCTTTTTAGTTACTGTCGATAATCCAAAACTTATATTAAGCAACAAAAAGGGACTAACATTACGGTGGAAACTCGTTATCAAAACCTTTCAAATACGGGGAATCGACTGTCATCAATAAGAGTGTTATCTTAACTCATTTTATCAAAAACTGTCATAGAAAATGACCCCTATCAAATAATAGAAGCATCAATTATGCACTCAGATTCTAAAAGAACCGCCACGAGCATGTCACAAATGAGATGTCTTTTTTCAATTTGAAGAACTAATAATAACCAACAATCAGAATAATCTGTGGAATTATAAAAGAAAATGCCAACCTATCTATAAAGTAATGTCAGAAACTAAATAAATTAGCATGGTAATACTAATTAAGAAAATAATGTTAATAAAAGAGAGAAGGCCTAATGTTTGTGTGATCCAGATTTCTAATGCGATCCCACCAAACATGACAGTATTAAGAAGTCTAATGACTAATCCAATGAAGCCAATAAAAATAGAGTGGAAAATATAATCCTAAACAAATGATAGTTTGACAAACTTTCAAGCAAAAATAATGATGAAACTACATTTACCCCTCAACTGACAATATCTCTAAAAACCATGAAGACTACCCATAAAAAGGAACACTTAGTATGAAACTTAGAAAGCTCGTTCAGTAAAAAAAATAGAGTTACCACTCAAAATGTTAGTCTACAATAACTCATTGTATTGTAGCAGATGCAAAATATTTATGGTAAAATCATCAGTGTTGGACCAACTGTATTACTTGAGCAAAATAAATACTCAAACTATATAGTAAGAGACCGATGCTATATAGCAAATAATATAAGAAAATTTCAAGTGACTCGAGAAAATGTTGTTAGTATCCATGCCATCTTCACTCATTATGGATTACATTAGCATAGACTGGTAATTATTAGGCAATTTTGAAAGGAGACTCTCTTTAGATGAATATTCATGTCATGAGTGCACCTGCAACAACAAGATTAACTTCAACAGCAAAAGTTCAAGAATGAACTCCCAATAAAAACAAGAAATAAGTATTGTTGCCAGTTTTCAACTTTCAGCAAACCTTTTCTCTTCTTCAGAAAGATGACTAGAAAGCTCGCCAGTCTTTAAAATAGGGAGTATGTACTTCTCAATCTGCAGAATATAACACCACAAAAAAATGAAGAGTCTCTACACCATGTAGTATGTGTCATTATCCTTAAATCATCTCATGTGCTCTCCATGTGACAAATAATCTATGCATTTTAGAAACTTTTTGCTTTCAAATGCAATTTTAGAGAGAGTTAAATTCAACAGAACACCCAAACAAATATTTGAAATACGATGGAATTATGTGGCACCTTCTGTAGGAGAATTCAAATATATGATCTCAACAAGAAATGAGTCTTGTCCAAATCCATTTGGTAAAGTGATACAATTAGTGGATCAAGCCCACTTCTTGAAAAATCCTCCACAGTTTTTGCCTGTAATTAGAAACAAATTTGTGTTAGCAATATCCTAATCCCGAGTGACAGCACCACCTAGCATTTAACATTTATTCTATTAGCAAGGGTCCAAAAGATACAGTCACATAATCTGTATTCTTTAAGTGCACATTATATCTGAAGTAACTAGTAAGATTCCTTTCTGAAGCTAAATGCACAAACGAAGCTTTATAAGAGTAAACAAAGAGCCAAGCACAAGGCTCACTTACCAGCTTATCATGTCTCATTTTTCCTCTATAAATGAATTATTGAGAAAATAGAATGCTTTAATTTGTAAAAGACTAGGCTACTTACTAAAGAAAATATAATTCCATGACAACATTAAGCATAGAAACTGGAGTAGGAATTAGTGTAGCATTATACAAACACAACAAACTGGAGTAGGATGTGTCTGCAATTACCATATGACAAAATTTCAGACGACTTAGAGACGACCATAATCCAGTCCTTTTCAGCAGACCAAAATTACAACCAAACAAAATACCTGATAATCAAACATATAATCAGCAACATGTAAAAAGTAGAATACGAATAGTCTTTTATATATCTGAGATCCTTACACAACTAGATGAGCCATGCCCAGAAATCGGGAACAAAAATCCTAATAAACTCATAAACGCTCAAAAATCACAAAATCAGATAAAAATCACTCAAATCAGAGAAGAATTTGATAATGAAACCCTTACCTCTGTTCTTTGAGACCCTAGCTCGGTGGATATGGTGACAAGACTCGCAACCCTAGCTCTATGATGACCTTATCTTCGTGGCTCTGGCGACGAGGCTCGCGACCTTATCTCCCTTCTTCGGGACCTTAGGTTGGTGGTTGCGGCGATAAAGCTCGCGACCCTAGCTCTATCTATTCCTCGATGGTTGTGACGACCAAAATACAACCACATCTCGGGGCTCTCTCCTCTTCTGATGGCTGTGTTGATGAGCTTGAGAAAAGCAAATCGGTAACCCTTATTTTTCTATTTTTGAGAGAGAGAGAGAGAGAGAGAGAGAGAGAGAGAGAGATGGAGTCGGGAGAGATGGAGTTGAGGGAGAGGCTATGTGGAAATTGGTTTAGATTAGTGTTATAATATGAAATTTTTGTAATAATGAGAGTGTAAAAGTAATTGAATTAAAAAGGTAAAAATATTTTGACAGGTTTAAGAATTATCTGTCATTATAGATAGGTATACGATGCCATGTTATTTAAAACCTGTCATAATAGCAAAAAATAAAAAATTCCCTTCCACGCCTATTTTTCAATGATTGATTTAAGAGACCTTCCATAAAAAATCATTACCATGCTGTCATTATATATATATTGTAATTATTTAAATTGTGAAATTTTAAAATTTGGATGAAGGTAACTATTGTAATATATGTTTAGTACAAAATAAACATAAGAATGAGAGAAATGATTTCAACACGCTCTGATTTCATAAAAAACACATCTGAATATTACAACTTTTTCTAGAAAAAAAAAAGAGTGATTGGTATAATGAGTGCAAAAAATTACAAATATAAATTTCATGTCACTAGAAAATGGAATTACATCAAAAGTTCATAAAAGGAGAAATTTCATCTTAAATTGAACAACTGAAAAATAATCTATTTCGTAAATTATAGTAGATGACCATTTTTATTAACTTATACGCAAGAATGATCATTTATATTTATATATGCAAAAATGACCATTTTTTAGTTCAAAACATTTACGTTAGTTATGGACTTACTATTTTACTCTTTCATTTGATTTATAACCATCAAGAGTAACTTCCCATCACCTATATTTTTTCCTTATTTTTTATGGTATTTTCCCAAATTTTACTCAAACTTGTTCAACTTGTTTTAAAAAAATTGTCGAATCTACAATAAATTTGCAGAAACAATTAATTTTTTTTATGTTCTTGGTTTAGTTTAGAAATTATATTTCGTCATCTGAAATAGGCAAATATAATGTTACTCATCGTTAACATGTTATTTTCTTAACAACGGATCGTTCCAATTAATTTTTTAGGCTCATTTACAAAGATGATTGACAGTAAAACTGAAGATGATGTCCACCTTTTAGAAAACGTCCAACAAATGTAGGAGAATGATGAAATATTTGATACATTAGAATATAGCATAGCAACAAGTAAATAACTTGTTAACGACAAGTAAACTACATGTCTACCAATTGATGAGAGATGCAATTGAACGAGCATTCCATCCCATTTTTTTCTTTTTTCAAAAAAACAATGAAACAAAAATGGAGATCTCGAGTGCCCGATATATATAAATAGAGAGAGAGAAAGTGTGTGTGTGTATGTGTGTTTGTGTGTGTGTGAGAGAGAAATAGAGTAGGCGGCGTACAAAGATAATGAAAGTAGGATTTGTTTTGGTATAATGTCTTTTAAAGTAAATTATTTAAGATAAGTGAGAAAATAACAAACAAACATAAGAGAAAAAAATGATAGGAAGTTACTTTTCGTGGTTACAAAAGTGAAATGGTAAAATAGTAAGTTCATAATTAACTTAAACTTACTAACTTAAAAAGGGCCACTTTAGCAGAGTACTAAATTGGTGAGTCATTTTTACCTATAAGTTTGATAAAGGGGTCATCTATGCCACAAGCCCATAACTTTATTCTAATAACACAAAAGGTAACTCATTATGTGTTTCGAAATGTGACTTATAGTATGATAAGACATTTTTTTCAATATGCCATACACATAGAAGAATTGGCAGGTGGGCCAGCATCTTGTTACGTGACAAAGGCATGGTGGGGCCAAATCACAGTTAAAATATGAATCTAGGTGTCTAAACTAAATAAGAGAAATAAAATTGTTTCTTAATTACCAATTATAGCTTTTAGTTCAATGATAAACACTTGATCCTGCAATTGATATGAGAGCCTAGTGGTCAAAGGTTTGACTCTCAGGAAATGCATTATACTTGCAAGCACTTGGGCCAACGTCCTACCACGTGATAGAGGTCTATAGGGTCAAGTCATAGTCAAAATCTGAGCGCATGTGTTTGATATAAATTTTTAGACCCAGTTATAGCTTTTATTCAATGGTAAGCGTTTGATCTAAATTTTTTTGTGCTAAAACTAAATAGACTTCATTATCTTGAGCTATTCATCTTTATGTGAAACATTTTATGAACAAGGACAATCTATTCCTAGACCTTTAATGAAAATGAATTTAGTCAATTCCTAGACCTTTGATGGAAATGATTTTAATTATTAGAATAATAGAAATATGGGTGTAAGCAGCTCGATTCGGTTATGTTTAGGGTCTAAATCGAATTGAACCACAAAATTAACATTCATGTCTTCTAAACCAAACCGAACCGTAGTGAGGATAAAAATCGAGCCGCGCTGAACCAGTCAGTAACAACCCGGTCAGATCGGTGTAATGGTTTGGTCAAACAATGTAAAATATATTTCCTAAAAATTTAGTATTCATCCCCAAACAAAACAAAATCCTAAAAGTTTCACTTTTAGAAGCAAACCCTAAAATTATGCAATATCTAGTGAAAAATTAGATGAGTAAAGAGTAACTAAATCCTAATAATTTCATATTCAATCTTTAAAAGAAAACTCATATTTAGAACTTACAACAGATCCTTAAAAATCAAACTCAACACTATGCATGTCTTAATGGACCAGAGGACCTCTTGTCGTAAGCTTCAATTTTTTTATTCCTACTACCTGTAGGCTTCGATTTTTCATTCCCATTAGCCATAAGCGTTGCTTTTTTAGACCCATCTTCGATCCAACATCCTTTCTCCCACTAGTAGTAGTTGCAGGTTTCAGTTTTTTTGGAATCAAGCATCCACTCATTATTTGACTCTATTTTCTTTGTCTTCAATGTAATTATCTTATCTATAGAAAAGCATGGACAAACTAGAGAAGCGAGATGAAGAACATAGAGAGAAAAATGGGAACAGTGAGAAAGAAAGAAAGAGAGAGTGAAGAGAGAGAGCAAAGATAGAGAGAGAGCAAAGATAGAGAGAGTGAGAGCGGAGAGTGACAACGGAGAGTAAGAGCGAGAGTGAGAGAGCGAGAGCAAGAGAACGAGAGGAGAGAACGAGAGCGAGAGAGCAAGAATGTGAAGAGAGAGAGAGATAGGGTTTAGGTTATTTAGAAAATAAAATGAGAAGGAACCAGAGGAGAGAATGATAGTTATGAAGAGGGGTTGAGAGGTAGAGGAATAATGAGAGTTGTGTGCAAAGAGAGGGGTTGAGACTTGAGAGGCTAGAGAACAGAATGAGAGGTACGAAGAGAGAGGGGCTGAGCAAATATGGTTTAAGAATCCTAAAAAATGTTCTTTATATAAGGAGTGCGGTTCGATTTGGTTCGGTGTGGTGCGATAGTGCTTTATAATTCTAAAAATGTGTCGAACCGTCTAAGACACACACACTAGCCGAACCACTGCCCTTCAGTTCAGTCTGATCAATTTCATCAGTTTGGCTTATACCCCTAGCTAGAATGAGAGTTTATTTACAAGCTCTTGATTATGAATTAAGAGAAATAGTTGAAATGATCCATATGTTCCAAAATCGTTTGATTTGACAAAAAAACATAAAATCAAACTATCTTTAAATTCTAAAGCCATGTGTAAAATTATATTGTGCATTTGATAAAAATGAATTTAATAGGACATCCGTGTGTAAATTTGCAGAGAAATTTGGCATGTGCTTGAAATAAAACATGTAAAAATAAATGAAGTAAAAGATTCTAAATTTAGCATGCTCATGCGTACTTATATACTATTTAAAATGTGATTATGAATGTGTTAGCAAAATATTTTTCGATTTATGAATATTCTAAATACTCTTAGATCATTTGGGAAAACTTACTAGAATAATGACCTTGTTAGAAAATCTTGAGAAGTCTACGAAAATCATGGGAAAGCAAGGTAACCGCAATTCAAGAACCTAAAAATCTTAACATGCTCCAACTTGAAGAACTCTTGGTACCGTTGTTAACGCGCGAGATGAGATTTAAGGAAAGAGAAAAGTGTAGTTCAATAAAAGAGAGCATGGCATTTAAACCTAATGAAATCTCTCCAAGTGAAGAAGAGGAAGATGATGATGAAGATCTAGTTCATTTCACGAAGAAGCTAAAGAAATTCATAAAGAATAGATAAAGTGCCTCAAAGAATAAAGCTCAAGAAAATGATAGCAACATCAAAGAACATGAAGAGGTAAACTTATGCATCATGGCATATGAAGATGCGGTAAGTAGACCCATCCTTTATGAAAAATATCATAAGGTTAGAGGAATTATTTATGTTTTTAAGATATGTTTTTGGTATGGGGTGTATGCATCTTTTAAATAATGTTTTTAATTTAAGTATTCTTTAAGAAAAATAAATATTTTGAGAGGGAGTTAAAATATTTTAAATAAATGTTATGTATGTCTAATGGAGATTATATACACTCTGGTACCGTAGTAGGTAAATTTAAAGAGAGAGAGAAATCACTTTAGTCTTTATTGATTTACTACGTGATGATTTTATTGAAAAAAATCGAAGCCTTAGGGCACAAGTACTCTACTCGTGGCTTCAGCGGGTATTCACATTTTGCGGATGCCTTATTTGATCGAGATCTTTGGAGATGATTCCGCACCACATTTTGGTGGAGGAACTTTAGCCTTAGGGCACCCTTGGGGTAATGCACCTGATGTAGTAGTTAAGCAAGTCCCTCTAGAAGCATGTGCACAAGCTCGTCATGAGGGATGTGATCTTGCTCGTGAGGGTAATGAAGTTATTTACGAGGCTACTAAATGGAGTCCATAAATAGCTGCAGGTTGTAAAGTACGAAAGGAGATCAAATTATTTGAAAAGGGGGGAGAAAGTTCGAAAGTATAAAAATATTGACTTTGAAAAAGAATCAAAATTTTTAAAGGATTGTAAGCGTCATATCCCATATCTTGGGAAGGGGGATCTATACATGTTCTAAGGAGAGAAACAATTTGTTTTGGTTGACAAAGTGTAATCATTAAAACATGGAAAGCGGATAACATTATTAGTTTTTTATGATAACAACGGGAGCGAGAGATGTTGATTACAATGCTTAAGTTAATTTTTTATTCTAATTGGCAATCAAATGTTTGTCTTTATCAAATGGGGGAGATTGTTGACTCTAGGTATCATAGAGATTGTTTTAATGGTAACAAAATATTTTATGTGTACTAACATTTATAATCAAATATTATAAAATTATAAAATATTGATGTACACTTGAAGTACAAATGTGGAATATATCGAGTGCCTCTTAAATATTTGAAGCATATTGTGTATATTGTCAAAATTATCCATGGCAAAAAATTACATAAAAATAAAATCAAGTGATGAAAAAACATAAATAGGTTCAGGGATTCAAAACAACTATAAAATCAATTTTATAAAGGATTTTAGAAAAGCTATTAAAAGTCAGATCAAAACTGGAAATAATTTTATAAGCGGCCATCTGCCCATCACCACAGTCATCCGCTCCTTGCTGTATGAGCCCAACAACTATATTTTTGAACGTCCAACAGTCGGTAGTCAACCGACCATAGATAATGGTCGTCCATCCTATGTTGTAGCACCCCCAATAGAATTCGTATTTTGACATCTATAAATAGAGAGACATTTGGAGCTTTGAATGCACAAAAATTAAGCACAAAACTCTTATACTTTGAGAGGATAAATTTTCATCATATTTGTAAGAGCAAAATTTATATCTACTCTTTGAGAGAGTTTTGTTGGTAATCTCTTGGTTTATAAAAGAGACGAGAGATGTTTGATTGTAGTCGTAAAATTAGTCGGTGAAAGACGTAATTGGTATCCATGAAACTAATCACTTACTTATTTCCTTACCCATGAAGATCTCCTTATGTCTACAGTTTCAACTATTTTTGTATAGGTTCAACATCCATTGCATCCATAAAGATTGTTAATTGCAACTCTAAGGATGTGTATCATTTCGTTCAATGTTTTACTGAATGGTGATGGAATATGACGTAATGCAATATGTCGGAGAAATGGGCTTAAAATAGAAAACTTTTTATTTCTCTCTTGCGAAAATTAGGGATTTACGTCATATTTTAAATCAATTTTGTTAAAGGGTCATTTTTTTTTACTTTTGCACAAATGACTGAATTTGACAAACCATTATTTTCTTCCTCTTTCTTCTCTCTAGCGATCTCTCCATTCTTCCTCTCTGTCTCTTTCTTCTCTCTCTGTCGCGCACCCTTCTCCGACCTCTTTCTCTTTCATTCTCTCTCCATTCTTCTTTGTCGCTGCGGTGGTGCTCATCTGGTTTGGGTGTGTTTAGGTCTCTTTCTTCTCACTAGTTTGGGTATGTTTGAGTCTCGTCGTCTGGTTTTTTTGGTTTGGGTGTATTTTGATTTCTGGATTTCTTGATTTTGTGGATTTCCCATCATTTCGTTGTATGATTTTTTGATTTTATGGTTTGAATTCGGGATTCTAGCGAGAGGTGAAGAAGAGAATGAAGAGACGAGTTTGGGTGTGGGAAGAGGTTGATACCGGTGATTTTTCTTTATGATATATGATTATCATGGATGATATATAAAAATATATTATATTATATTGATGGTATATTAAAATATATTTTAGTATATAAAAATATAATATAATATATAAAAATATATCATAGTATACTTGTACATAAAATTTTTAAAGTTTTATCAAAAAAATTTACAGGTAAAAAAAATCGATCATTCTTGCAACTACTACTTTTTTATTTGTCATTGATCTCTTACTTATATTTCAAAGATGGACTACCTATACTATATTAAAATGGGCTAAAAGAAAAAAAGTTTTATTTTTCATTTTACCCTTTAAGCTCCTTTAAAATATCAAATAAATTAGATATTTCACCAATTTTTCATTTACTTTATTTACATAATAAATTTTATAAATATTTTATAAATTAAATATGGTTAATAATATATGTGTAATTAAGAACACGTATAAGTCCGGAAAGATTAATAATAAGATTTTTCATATCCGAATAATAATTTGTTAATTGTTCATATTTTGTTACTAATTATTAAAATTTATATTATGTAATATTTTGTTATTAGCAACATTAAAATTTATATGACAGAATTTAATGAAGACTTTAATATATTTTTTAACAATCTATTAACAATATAATCATTTCTTAAAAATGTTACAAAGTCATAAATAAAGTCATTTTTATAACATTTTAAAAGCAATGCTACATAGTATAATTCCAACAATCTAATTTTTAATTTAGCACAACTTACTTTTATATATATTATGTTCTAGCACCAAAACTTCTAATACATATAATATCTAAACTATATATTCTATCATTTCTAACGAGTCACTAAGTTACTCATTTTATGTATAATATGCAAGGCATATTATTTGGAGAGAGTCTCATGTTATTAACTAGAGAGTTTGATTGATATTTTATTTACTGTACAATTTAAATTTAATTTCATAAATATTAAACATTAGTACATTTCTCTTAATTTATAAAAAAGAAAGAAAATGAATATGCTTATGTTTTTTCAATGTTGTTCGTGAATTAACAAAAAATCTAGACGTATTACGTATAACACACGTACATTTCTAATATTTTCCCTTAATGAGCCTTCTCTTTTTACTCTTTAAACCCCTAGTACAAAATAGAGATTTCATTTATTTTTTCTTTAGAGTTAAATATTATTAAGTAACCGAACATCAATGTCGGTAAAGTTGAATTTCAATATCTTTTTTATACCTTGAATATTTATGTTTCAGTTAATAATTAATTTTCCTTAGTAGTTTTATAAATTGGTATTATACAATATTATTAGAAAATGATGTTATTATACATTATTAATATAATTAGGAACATCATTATTGTTCATAAATATGAATTTTGAGATTATTTATAAAATGAATATTTATTTTTCATTTCATATTTATTTTGTTCATTAGTAATTTTAAAATTAGTATGTGTTTAAAAATTTAAAAAGTTATACCAATTAGAGCAAGATGTTAATATATATGAATATGAAAAATCATATCTTCATTGAGTAAAGATTTCTCAAGAATATAATAAATTTATTAAATCAAAATCATTTTGTGTCTTAGTCAAAGAGCAATGCAATAAATGATACTTAATTATCAAATTTACAGTTTAGCGCATCTTACTTTTATCAGCTTCCCAAATTCAATCTGAAGAAATGATCGAACACAGAGGTAAAACGGCAAGAATAAAGAAGACAAAAAATAACAAAACAACGAAGCTTAATCTGAAACATACCATTGATTGTTGATACGTCACAACATGTATTAAATTATTATTATCTATTAAAAAAATCACGTCTAAGTTATGTACATTTACTTCTATCAATTTTTTAAATAAAAATTACGATAGGAGTATTGTTAAAACAAAATGAAAAGTGAGTAATTTTATGAAATTTTTTACAAATCATGACATAAAATGATATAGTTGCATAAAAGTCCGGAATACAGTATAATTAATCCTAAAACGATGTGTATACAGAAGCTTGAGTTCAAATTAATTTTTATCATGAGTATGAAGAATTTGACTGATTAATTATGAAACAATTTATACATACACGCTTGGGACGCAAGCGCTAGGTCAAGGAACAGACAAAGATGGTTGCAACCGATGTCTAGATTTATGTTTGGTGGACTTTCACTGTTTTTGGGTCCTAATTTTGGTATTTTCTTTAGGCTTTTGACATGGATAGCCTTCTTATATAAATAATTAGTAATAATGGCTCCTAAATAATAATAATTGTTAAAATAACTCATTAACTAATATAACCTACTAAATGAAATAAAAAAATACTAAAACTAACCGTCTACTTTACAAAACAACAACTAACTGTGTCTCCATCTCTCTCTCTCACACGATTTCCATGAGCAAGTCACCTGCAAGCTACAACCATATCAATAACCACGAGCCACTGAGACACAGCCACCGACATCGAGTCAGGTACTTCATGACCCTCCACTGTCAGCTCATGCCCCTCCACCGTCGCATCACGGTTATGACTTTATGAACTTAAGAACGAGTAGGGTTTCCTTTCCAGTTTCTATCGAATATGTTTCTTCTTTGAATTTTTAGGTACTTGAGATCTTTAATTGTGAAGTTTGGCGTATTGTTGTTTATATTTCTATGAGCATCCTGGGTTAGTTTTTGGTTTTTGTTGTGTGGGTCAATTATAATATTCATGAAGAGGTGAAGAAAGATGAAAAGAGTGAGGATACATTTTTCTAGTATACTTTTCAAATTTCTTAAATTCACATGGACAAAATTGATAAAATTTTGAAATTACTGGCTTTTCTAATTTCTTAAATTCACAGAGTCAAAATTGATGAAAATGATTTGGAAAGATGAGTTCTATTTTTTTTTTACCCTGGTTTCTTTTCAGCCATGATGAATGGTGGTCATAGCTAAGAATAGTGATGAGTAAATAGTAGCTATAATTGTTTTTACTGCATTGGAAAGGCTAAATAGTAATTATAGTAATATTATTTTTCTTCATATCATTTTCAACTAATAAAAAAAGAAATATGGGTGACTAAACGTTAAAATTGGTGATTTGATTTTTTTTCCAGTACTGTTTGAAACTAGTGATAATCATATCAATTAGAAGAAATCTCTCTTCAAACTAGTGATATTTTTCTTCATAGCATTATATGCCTATTTTAGACTATTTTGGTTTACTTGTCCCTCGCTATTAATGAAGTATATGATGTAAACCTCATGTTTACACAAATGGTAAAAGTAATATTGACAGTAGTCTTAAGTAATACTTATAGACATAAGTTTTTCATGACTTTTTTTTGAGTAATACTTGTGCCTAAATGTGTTGGCAAGGTTCGATCAAGAGACTGGTAGTTTATCTATGAGACAAGAGAATTTAAAATCTTCTCCATATATTGTTCCATTCTTTTTTATTTTCCTCAGACGCTATTTGAATTTATAGATTTGTTCTCACATTAGTTTTGTGACTACCATCTTGTAGTTTTTGACATTTGAGACTGTAAATCTATTTATGTTTCATTTTTTTTACTTTCATTAATATATGGATATTTCCTGGTAACCATATAGTTAACATGATGTTAACAAAATGTTTGCACTGCTTAATCATATTAAAAATGAATAATTGTTATTTGAAACATTGCAGTAATGGGCATTGTTGATCCCCTTTAAAATTGATGAGTGCAGGTTAAAGTTGATGGAAATTTAGACATGGGGAAAGACATTCTGACCGAGGCTATAGTAAATGAAGTAAGTCTGTAAATATTTCTACATGATGTAAAAGTTTTTTACATAAAATATAATGTATTTTTACTATTTTTCAGATGCTCGTATTTGACACCATCCTTCGATATTCTTTCACAAGAGACGATGCAATACCTAGACCATATTTCGAAAGATGTTTGATATATTGGGAAAGTGTAAAAAACTAGCATAACATTTTGGATATTTGGATGTATCAATGTTTGAATGTTTAGAACGATATTTAGATATTAAATATAAATTAGTTGAGGTAGATGACTAGTACTTCATTGATATTTTGTTGAAGCTTTAGTTTTGAGATGCTCGAATTCGAACGTCTTTAAGTTTATTTCCTCCTAGTTTTAACAACATGTTTTATAGGAATCTTTAATGTTACATCTCCATAATCCATATGTTAAAAACATATTTTCAATAACAGGAAGTCAATATCAAATTAATTTGATATTAATTGTTGAAATAACAGGAAGTCAATAACAAAATATTAATTGTTGAAATAACAGGAAGTCAATATCAAATTAATTACAATTTACTAAAATCTGTATGTATGTCAATGAAAAAACATAGAAGACAATAACAAATATGCAACAAAGTACACTGCATCTCCAGACTGAACATATTAAAAATATGTTTACGACCCGTAAACATAAATTTAACTAGACACATTTTTTATTCAAAATAAAAGAGATAGTAAGAATATGCTGCAGATAGTTCTCCTATTTTCAGAACAAGATAAAAATTGTCAAAACAAACATTTTCAATGAGAAGAATTAGCAGTTAAATTTTAAACATGTTTTGAAATTTTTTGACATATAAGAAATATTGTTATCGTTGAAATATCATGAAGACAATATCAAAATCAATTACAACTTAGTAAAATCTATATGTATTTCAAGGAATAATATATAAAATGCAGTAACAAATATGTAGCAAAGTACACTGCATCTCCAGACTCACACGGTTAAAAAAAACATTTATGTCTCGTCAACATATATTTAACCATACACATTTTTTATTAAAAATAAAAGAGAGAGTAAGAATATATTGTAGATAGGACACTTAGTATTCTGTGCACAATGGGTGCTCATACTTCCAATGAAAGCCCTACAATTTTCATATTACCATTGCCACTCTTTAATTATATCACTATTACACCTAATGTCTATTGACATTGTTAGACTTTTTATTATGACACTCAAGATAATAGGTGGACTACAGTGAGTCCTACCTTTTGATGGGACCGTAACCATGGAAAAGCTAATAAATGAATAATCTAACACAACTTTAGACCATTAAAACAGGAGAAAAGTTAATGTACGTTGTACGTACCATACAGAAAGAAAAACACACATTAAATCATATATTGTGGAGCCCATCGAAATAATCTAATGGTTATTTCACATTATGTTTGGTACACGAAATGTACCATAATCGAACCCTTTATATGGCTGGACTCCACCCAGTTAACACCCAATTATATCATGACACTTGTGATTAATTTAACCAACTCCTTCATCTTCTTCCTTAAATATTTATTTGCAACAAAAATTTACTTTCTTCACAATTTCCTTTTCTTTTCATTTCTACAGATTCTCAACCACCTCGCGGTTCATCACCGCACGTCGTGGCCTGCCACGGTTGTAGCGACCGTTACATTGTGATAAAGGGTGCGGCGACAGTGGATCAGACTATGAACACTATATCGGATGGCAACGATATCAGAGGGCTTCGATACCGTTATGAAAAATGAAGCTAATTATTTAGAATCTCTAGCCCCTACAACCAATTTGCCCATGGACGAATAAAAAAATATTCTGCAAATTATTGAGATTTGGTTGAGGAAGAATATGTTTTTCAATTAGTTAGTGTTATTTCAAATATGTTTTTGAAGGAAGTAAATGGCAAAATAGTAACTATGCTATTAACTTCAACATTTCTAAATTAAATAGTACTATTTTTTTATGCAATGGATTTGAAGGTTATTATTAAATGTTATTTATTAAAGAGAATCATCTACTATCATTTTCATTTTTTTTCTCAAACGACCCAATTTTGGTATTTGACTCCCTCATCTTTTACCCCATTAAAAACGTATTACTATCACTTGCTATTTCCTTTCCTTCCCATGATATTTTATAGACAAAATGCATTTTTCATACTCGGAGTTCATTATAAATCTCAATTTAGTCATTATAAATCTAATTTCTTAATTAAGCTATTGGATAATTTAATTTTTTTTTCAATATAATCATGTTCTTATGTTAACCTCAAATAAACTTTGAAATTTAAATGCCACTGATGATCTAGACAACTAAATCACAATCATAAATAAATGTTAATTATAAACATCCAGGTCGAAAAAACAAAAGCAGTTAAAGATATTAACACAAGGACTTGTTTTTAAACGAACACAAGGACCTGATTGTAGTATTTTAGGTTATTTGAAGACTTAAAAAAAATGAGTCTTTGAAAGACTTAGTTTTTGAAATTGTTAAAAATAATTATGAAAAGAGTTTGTTTTTTTTTAAAGAAGAAGATTCATTACTTTGGGATTAAACCTAAGCGAGGGTTATAATATTAAAGCAATATTAATTATAAAAATGATTTTAATCACAGTTAAGCGAGGGGCTGTTGAGAAAATTCAAACTGCAAGTTAGTTATAATATCTGTACCTGATTGGTTAGAAACAAGCAATTGGTGATTCGCATACTTAGGGTTTCCTATAGCTCACAATTTAAGGCTAATGTGTATTTTCTAAAAAAGAAATGCGAATGCCACTAAACCCGACCTCTGAAAGGAGTAAAGGAGGTTGCTCTAATTAGTCCCTAATTTTCAAATCAACACTTTAATCTTGAAGTTTCTTTTTCAACTCCTCACAGTCTAAAATTAACTCACATGTTCATTAAAGAAAATAGGCATATGACACACAAATACTGGTGAGATTAAGTACAAAGCCGCAAATTTATCATTTTGAGGGATTTTAACTATTTCTTCTCTTCATCATTCACAGAAAGGGTACGGAGAAAGATAGAGAGAGGTTATCAAACAATAAAAATCCCCGAACAAATTGCCTTTTTTTCCCAATCTCATGTCTATCACGGAAAAGGTTGAAGACAACCGTGTTTAACAGATTTCAATTGCAAAGAGAATGAATCAAGCTCATGCATTACATGGAGTAGGTTATTGTATTTATACTTCAATCTTACACATACACTTTACAACTAACTGTATTTAATTTACAAGAGGATATAGAAACTGATCGTGGCAAAGTGGTTATTTGTCTAACCGACCCAAGCATCTTGTAAGTTGTATGAGAGTGTGGAGCATTATTAGTTTAGCTTCAGCCATTGACTCTTGTCACAAATTGATGACTTGGCAAAGGTTTACCATCCCCCTCACGTGAAAGAGGGCGACCTTCACCTTAAACTTGGACTTAGAGTAGACGAGGTTTTAGATAATAAGTTTGCTAACTGATCAATTAAGAGAACAAACCGTATATGAAGCTCTTTCCTTAAGACCTTGTCTCGAATTAAATGAATGTCAAGTTCAATGTCCTTGCTTCTAGCATGCATCACATGGTTTGAAGCTTGACAGTGACTGAAGTGATCATGAAGTGCAACTCTTTTAGTAACCCCTAAAAATAACTTATCTCAACAGCAGTATTGGTCATCGACCTATACTCACTATCAATGCTTGATCTACGAACCACATTCTACTTCTTAGACGACCAAGACACTAAGTTTCCTCCAAGAAAGATGAAATAGGTACATGTTGACCTCCTATCATCAACATTTCCTGCCCAATCAGCATCTGAGTAGGCTTGGAAGACATGAGAATGTGTTGTTTTGTGCAGGCCTTCTAAAATAGTCCCTTTTATGTACCTCAACACCCTCTTGCATGCCTTCCAATGTTGATAAGTGGATTTATGTAGATACAAACTTAATTTATTGAGTATGAAGGCAATATCTGATCTGGTTATGAAGGCCATATCAGTTCCAATTATGAACAAATATTGTTAGACACCCATTATAATTTTGAATAGGGTCACATCTGTCATAGGTTCACCATAGTTGGCTGAGTTGCACTGAAAAATAGGCTAGAGAAGGTGTTGGTTTAGCATCATGCATCTTTATTTTCTTTCGTATGTCAACTATATACTTGGATAGTGTAAGGTATAGTCCAAAATGATCTTTAAACACTTCTTCCTTAAGAAAATGGTGAGTAGAGCTAAAGTCTTTAGTGAGAATGACATGTTCAAGTCCTAAATTGGCTTGTAAATGAGAGGAGGGTTGTTAATAGCGATAAGGATATCAACAAAAACAAGAAGGAATATGATATGCTTGGCTGAGTAAAATATGAATAAGGATGTGTCTGGCTTGGAATTCACAAACCCCCACTGAAGCAATGCTTGTTTAAGTCTATCAGACTAGGCCTTAGGGCTTGTTTCATGCCATACAATGCTTTCTTAAGGTGATAAACATGATGAGGCTTAGGATTATCAGTAAATCCCTTAGGCTGTGACAAACACCGGTTCTAGAAGTAAACCATTCCAAAAGGCATTATTCACATATAATTGTTTAATGTCCCAACCAAGTGACATTGCTATGTGTAAGATGACTCTTATAGTTGCCGGTTTAACCACTGGACTAAAGGTCCTAGTGTAGTCAATTCATTGTGTATGATGGCTTAGCTACTAACCTAACCTTATATTTGCAATGCTCGTATCAGGGTATGATTTGACTTTAAACACTCATTAATTCCCAACTAATGGCAGCCTCATAAGGTATTAACTCCCAAATGTGGTTTTTTCATAAGTGCATTATACTCTTCTTTAAAGCCTTTTGCCGATTGGGATTGGTAAGGGCTAGTTCAACAGTAGTTGGTTCTGAGGGTATCAAAGGTTTAGAAATAGGATATTTGATAGACATGAGTGCTTTGGGATTAGATAAAGCCAAGTTTGGACCAAATTATCATAGGATAGGTAAATTTGGTGTAGGATGTTCCCTAGGTGGAGGTGGGTGAGGTACGTAGTGTAGATACTGGTGTAATAGGCAAGTCAACAAATAAAGTGTAAAAATGGAAGGGAAATCAATAGAAGGACAAACATTAGTTTCTAAATCAACTAACCTTGCATGTGAAGTTGTCAAACCAGGGGAACCTACTTGAGAAATATTTGTAGACTAATTTTCTCATAATTTTCCCATTCTGTTGATGGGTGTGAGGGCATGGATGTCATTAGATACCATGTATTTGTACGTACTTTTTGAAAGGTTTGAACTCTCTGCCCCATTCTGACTAAAGGGTTTTGATAAGCTTACCAAACTGTTTCTCCACTAGAGTTTAAAAACTTGAAGAGCATGAAAATCTTTTAACATAAGTTTTAAGGGAAATAACCAAGTGAACCTACTGAAACCATCCATTAACGATAGATATTATTTATAACCCTTATTTGACATTACAGTGTATGACCCCATAAATCCGAAAGTAATATCTCTAGTGATTTTTTAGGATTGTTAATGAGGCTGAGAAGTAAAGGACATGATTCTTTCCCTTTCGACACGCATCACATAAGGTGAAAATGGAATTATGGTTATATATGCATGGCTTTTAGAATTTTTTTAATACTTTTGTTGTGGGATGGCCCATCCTCTTATTTCATATTTCAATATCATTAATCTTAGTTATATTGAGTGTAGTGGATTTCCATACATGCATATTTGTCTTTATTCTATGACTTTTATGTGGCTTTGAAAGGCTAGAATGAAGGCGTGAACATAATTTAAATACATAATGCTTTAAATCACAAGGCTTAACAACTGAGAATTAGATGTATTCATATCAGTACAAGTTTGATTGTTACAGCTTTTGAAAGTAGTAAAATGATAACCTACTTTTATTGAATTTGAATAATAAGATTTCGACATAACAAACACTGGTTTGTCAGTTACATAAGAGTAGCAACATTCAGCTGAGTGGTTTGAAGCTTTAGTTGATGGATATAGTCAATAAGTAGAGTCCATTCTGAAGAGTCCCTTTGTGGAGTGGGATTCCTATAGCTTTCTTCTTCACAAAGTAAAAATCAGAATGAAACTTAATAAAAATGTTATCGTCCTGGGTTAGTTTTGAAACACAAATTATGTTATTTTTAATTTTTGGTACCCTAATCAAGGTTAAGAGGGTAAAATAGAAAAACCATTGTGTGAAATAGTTAAAGTTTTACCATTACCAACTGCAAGCATATCCATGCCCCCATATTGCTGTGCTTAAGATTATTAAGGTCTGCGTGGCTTAGTTGGTTGCTGAACTGTCAGCATAGCAAGACATGTCACTCACCAATTCAAGAGAGGCAATGTATGTTGCAGGTGAGACAATGTGGGCATCATGTGTTGAGGGACTAGTTTGAGATGAGCTTGAACTACAATAACCCTGAGTTGATACTCTATAAGAGCTATTTTATTGCTTATAGCAGCAATTTGCTATTGTGTGATTTGGTTTGCACAAATTTGGCATACCACTCTGTTGCCTTTACCTCCACTGCCTAACCCTGCAAGACTCCTATTATACTTCTGAATAGGGTCACATCTGTCATAGGTTCACCATAGTTGGCTGAGTTGCACTTAAGAACAAGCTAGAGAAGGTGCTGGTTTAGCCACATGCATCTTTATTTTCTTTAGCATGTTAACTATACACTTGGATTGTGTAAGTTACAATCCAAAATGATCTTTAAACACTTCTACCCTAAGAAAATGGTGAATAGAGCTAAAGTACTTTAGTGAGAATGATATGTTCAGGTCCTAAATTAGCTTGTAAATGAGAGGAAAGTTGTTAACAGTGATAAGGATATCAACAAAAACAAGTAGAAATATGATATGCTTGGCTGAGTGAAATATGATTAAGAATGTGTCTGGCTTGGAATTCACAAACCCCCACTGAAGCAATGCTTGTTTAAGTCTATCACACTAGGCCTTAAGGCTTGTTTCAGGCATTACAATGCTTTCTTAAGGTGATAAACATGATGAGACTTGGAATTATCAGTAAACCCCTTAGGCTGTGACAAACACCGGTTCTTGAAGTAAACCATTCAAAAATGCATTATTCACATCTAAGTGGTTAATGTCCCAACCAACTGACATTGCTATGTGCAAGATGACTCTTATAGTTGTTGGTTTAACCATTGGACTAAAGGACCTAGTGTAGTCAATTCATTATGTCTAATGGCTTAGCTACTAACCTAACCTTATATTTGCGTATGCTCCCATCAGCGTATGATTTGACTTTAAACACCCATTTATTTCCAACTAACGGTAGCCTGATAAGGTATTAACTCCCAAGTGTGGTTTTTTTATAAGTGCACTATACTCTTTTTTAAAGCCTTTTACCAATTGGGATTGGTAAGGGCTAGTTCAACAGTAGTTGGTTCTGAGGGTATCAAAGGTTCAGAAATGGGATATTTGATAGACATGAGTGCTTTGGGATTAGATAAAGCCAAGTTTGGACCAAATTATCATAGGATGGGTAAATTTGGTGTAGGATGTTCCCTAGGTGGAGGTGGGTGAGGTGAGTAGTGTAGATACTGGTGTAATATGCAAGTCAACAAATAAAGCATAAAAATAGAAGGCAAATCGACAGCAGGACAAACATTAGTTTGTAAATCAACTCACCTTGCATGGGAAGTTGTCAAACCAGGGGAACCTACCTGAGAAATATTTGTAGACTAATTGTCTCAACGACATGCCTATGTTTTCTCATAATTTTCTCATTCTATTGATAGGTGTGAGGGCATGGATGTGTTTGGATGCCATGTATTTGTATGTAGTTTTTGATAGGTTTGAACTCTACGCCCCATTCAGAATGAAGGGTTTTGATCAGCTTACCAAACTATTTCTCCATTAGAGCTTAAAAACTTGAAGAGCGTGAATAACTTTTAACATAAGTTTTAAGGGAAATAGCTAAGTGGACCTACTCAAATCATCTATTAATGAAAGATATAATTTATAACCCTTATTTGACATTACAGGTGCATGGCCCCATAAATCTGTATGTAATATCTCTAGTGAATTTTTTGAGATGGTTAACGAGGCTGAGAAGTGAAGGACATGATTCTTTCCCTTTTGACATGCATCACATAAGGTGAAAATGGGATTATGGTTGCATACATGCATGGCTTTTAGAATTTTTTTAATACTTTTATTGTGGGATGCCCCATCCTCTTATGCCATATTTCAGTATCATTAGTCTTAGTTATACCGAGTGTGGTGGATTTCCATACATGCATATTTGTCTTTATCTATGACTTTTATATGGCTTAGAAAGACTAGAATGAAAGGGTGAGCATGATTTAAATACATAATGTTTTAAATCACAAGTTTACCAATTGAGAATTAGATGTATTCATATCAGTACAAGTTTGATTGTTACAAGTGTTGAAAGCAGTAGAATAATAACCTACTTTTATTGAATTTGAATAATAAGATTTTGACAGAACAAACACGGCTTTATCAGTTACTTGAGAGTAGTAACATTGAGCTGAGTGGTTTGAAACTTTAGTTGATAAATAGAGTCAACAAGTAGAGTCCATTATGAAGAGACCCTTTGAGGAGTAGGGCTCATGTAGTTTTTTTCTCCACAAAGCAAAAATAAGAATAAACTCACTAAAAATGTTATTGTCCTGGGTTAGTTTTGTAAAACAAATTATGTTATTTTTAATTTTGGTACCCTAATCAAGGTATTAAGCTTAAGAGGGTATTTTGTAGAGGGTAATATAGTAGAACTAATGTGTGAAATAGTTAAAGTCCTACCATTCTCAACTGTAAGCCTATTCATACCCTCATATTGTTGTGCTTAAGATTATTGAGGTTTGCGTGACTTGGTTGGTTACTACACTGTCAGGATACCAAGACATCACAAATTCAAGAGAGGCCATGTATGTTGCAGGTTAGACCATGCGGGCAACATGTGTTAAGGGACTAGTCTGAGATGAGCTTGAACTACCATAACCCTGAGTTGATACTCCATAAGAGCTATTTTATTGCTTATAGCAGCAAATTGTTGATGTGTGATTTGGTTTTGCAAAAATTTGGCATACCACTCCATTGCCTTCACCTCCTTTGTCTATACCTCTTCCATTGAAGAAACCTTTGTTACTGCCTTCTCCACTGGACCAATACTATTGTTGTCCATTGTTCTTCGGGTGAGTCACCATATTAGCACAAAATTCACATTCAACTCTTTTTCAAGCATTTGTTTTTCTACTCTACTTTCATGGAACATAAGCAGAGATTATGCAGTTTTCATGGACATATCCTCTTCTCTAGAAGTTATATTAACCACTCTTGAGTGAAATTTGGGTCCTAGTCTATTTATAACATAAAGAACCAATTCCTGTTTAGAAATTGGTTGCCCTGCAGCAGTAAGATTGTTTGCAATTATCCTTATCTTATCACAGTAATCTAAAACTGATAGATTACCTTTCTTGTAGGTTTACAACTGATTCTTCAGTTGCATCATCCTTACTCTTGACTGTCATACAAAATTTCTTTCTAAAGACTGATACACTTTTGTTGAATTATTGTATTATCTTACAGCACCAAGTATAGCTTCAGTCATGGAAGATCGAAGCCAATTAAGTAGGAGTTAATCTTTCCTGAGCCATGTCATGTATTTTAGGTTTCTATCTCCATTTGTTGTATTTTGTTGTGGTTTCTGAGTTTCTTCCAAGATTGTATCATCCAAGCCATGCCCAATTGCTACTGGTATAATCTGTGATTTTAATAGAATGAAGTTGTTTCGATCAAACTTCATGGATAATGAGCTATTTAGTGTGCTCGAGAAACTATTAATTAGGCTTGCTCAATATACAACAGAGCTAGTTGCATAGTTGCTTTCAGAAGCCATGGACTTGAGTCCTTTATAGGCTTTGATACCATGAAAAGGTTGAAGACATTTTCAACATAGTTATCATAGGATGGGTAGATTTGATGTATGATGTTCCCTAGGTGGAGGTGGGTGAGGTACATAGTGTAGATACTGTTGTAATAGGTAAGTCAACAAATAAAGCATAAAAATGGAAGAAAATCGATAGCACGACAAACATTAGTTGGTCAAACCAGGGGAACTGCCTAAGAAATATTTGTAGACAAATTGTCTCAACTACACGCCTATGTTTCCTCACAAGTTTCCCATCTCGTTGATGAGTGTGAGGGCATGGATGTCTTTGGATGTCATTTTTAAAGGTCTGAACTCTTCGCCCCATTGAGATTGAAGGGCTTTGATAAGCTTACCAAAAAATTTCTCCACTGGAACTTAAAATTTTGAAGAGCTTGAAAAACTTTTGACATAAGTTTTAAGCGAAATAGCCAAGTGAACCTGCTGAAATCTTCCATTAATGAAAGATATTATTTATAACCCTTATTTGACATTACAGGTGCATCGCCCCATAATTTTTTATGTAATATCTCCAGTGGATTTTTTAAGATGGTTAATGAGGTTTAGAAGTGAAGGACATGATTCTTTCTCTTTTGACATGCATCACATAAGGTCAAAATGGGATTATGGTTGTATATATGCATGGCTTTTAGAATTTTTTTAATATGGGATGCCCCATATTATTATGCCATATTCCAGTATCATTAGTCTTAGTTATACTGAGTGTAATGGATTTCCATACATGCATATTTGTCGTTATTCTATGACTTTTATGTGGCATAGAAAGGCTAGAATGAAAAAGTGAACATAATTTAAATACAGAATGCTTTAAATCACAAGTTTAACAACTGGAAATTAAAAATGTATTCATATCAGTACAAGTTTAATTGTTACAAGTGCCGAAGGTAGTAGAATAATAACCTACTTTTATTGAATTTTAATAATATGATTTTGGCTGAAAAAACACTGGTTTGTCAGCTACTTGAGAGTAGCAACATTGAGCTGAGTGGTTTGAAACTTTAGTTGATGGATAGAGTCAACAAGTATAGTCCATTTGGAGGAGTCCATTCAAGGAGAAGGGTTCACGTGGCTTCTTCACAAAGAAAAAATCAATATGAAACTCAATAAAAATGTTATTGTCATGTGCTAGTTTTGAAACACAAATTAGGTTATTTTTAATTTTGGGTACCTTAATTAAGGTATTAAGCTTAAGAGGGCATTTTATAGAGGATAAAATAGCAGAACCAATGTGTGAAATAGTTAAAGTGTTACCATTCCAAACTGTAAGCATATCTATACCCCTATATTACTGTGCTTGAGATTATTGATGCTTGTGTGACTTGGTTGGTTGTGCTTGAGATTATTAAAGTCTGCGTGACTTGGTTGGTTGTGCTTGAGATTATTGAGGTCTGCGTGACTTGGTTGGTTGTGCTTAAGATTTTGAGGTCTGCGTGACTTGGTTGGTTGTGCTTAAGATTTTGAGGTCTGCGTGACTTGGTTGGTTGTTGCACTGTTTACATACCAAGACATATCACTCACTAAATCAAGAGAGGCCATGTATGTTACAGGTGAGATCATGTAGGCAGTAGGTGTTGAGGGACTAATTTGAGATAAGCTTGAACTACCAAAACCCTGCGTTGATACCCAATAAGAGTTATTTTATTGCTTATAGCAGCAAATTGCTGCTGTGTGATTTGGTTTTGCACAAATTTGGCATACCACGCTGTTGCCTTTACCTCCACTACCTATACCTCTTCCATTAAAGAAACCTTTGTTATTGTCTCCTCCATTGGACCACTACTACTGTTGTCCATTGTTCTCTTGTGATTTAACATATTAGCGCAAACCTTCACATTCAAATCATTTTCAGCCATTTGTTTTTCTACTCTGCTTTCACGGCACATGAGCAGAGATTGTGGAGTTTTCATGAATAGACCATCTTCTCTAGAGGTTATATTAACCATTCCTCAGTGAAATTTAGGTCTTAGTCCTTTCATAATGTAAAGAACCAATTCTTTATTAGGAATTGGTGTCCTGCAACAGTAAGATTGTTTGCAATTCTCCTTATCCTATCACAGTAATGTAAAACTGATCAATTACCTTTCATGTAGTCTGCAACTGGTTAATGAGTTGCATCATCCTTACTCCTGAGTGGCTTGCAAAATTTCTCTCTAAAGACTGCACACTTCTGCTGAACTATTTTATTATGTTACAGTACCAAGAATAGCTCCAGTCATCAAAGATCGAAGCCCACTAAGTAGGAGTTATTCTTTCCTGATCCATGTCATGTATTCTAGGTTTCTATCTCCATTTGTACTCTTTTGGTTAGATTTGTGAGTTTCTTCAAAGATTGTATCATCCATGCCATGTCCAATTGTTACTGGTATAATATGTGATTTTCATAAAATGAAGTTGTTTCAATCAAATTTCATGGATAGTGAGCTATTTAATGTGTTTGAGAAACCATTAATGAGGCTTGCTCAATATACAACAGAGCTAGTTGCATAGTTGCTTTTAGAAGCCATGGACGCGAGTCGTTCATAGGCTCTGATACCATGAAAAGGCAGAAGACAAGTTTGGACCAAGTTATCATAGGATGGGTAGATTTGATGTATGATGTTCCGTAAGTGGAGGTTGTTGATGTACGTAGTGTAAATACTGGTGTAATACGCAAGTCAACCAATTGAGCATAAAATTGGAAGGAAAATCGACAGCATGACAAACATTAGTTGGTCAAACTAGGGGAACCTGCCTGAGAAATATTTATAGACAAATTGTCTCAACTACATTCCTATGTTTTCACAATTTTCCCATCTCGTTGATGGGTGTGAGGGCATGGATGACTTTGGATGCCATGTATTTGTATGTAGTTTTTGAAAGGTCTGAACTCTCTACCCCATTGAGGCTGAAGGGCTTTGATAAGCTTACCAAAATGTTTCTCCACTGGAACTTAAAAATTTGAAGAGCATGAAAATCTTTTGACAATAGTTTTAAGCGAAATAGCCAAGTGAACCTGCTGAAATCTTCCATTAATGAAAGATATTATTTATAACCCTTATTTGACATTACAGGTGCATCGCCCCATAATTCTGTATGTAATATCTCTAGTTGATTTTTTTGAGATAGTTAATAAGGTTGAGAAGTGAAGGACATGATTCTTTCTCTTTGGACATGCATCATATAAGGTGAAAATGAGATTATGGTTGTATATATGCATGGCTTTTAGATTTTTTTTATAATACTTTTGCTGTGGGATGCCTTGTATTATTATGCCATATTTCAGTATCATTAGTCTTAGTTATACTGAGTGTAGGGATTTCCATACATGCATATTTGTCTTTATTCTATGACTTTTATGTGACTTAGAAAGGCTAGAATGAAAAGGTGAACATAATTTAAATACAGAATGCTTTTAAATCACAAGTTTAACAACTGAAAATTAGCTATATTCATACCAGTACAAGTTTCGTTGTCATAAGTGCTGGAGGTAGTAGAATAATAACTTACTTTTATTAAATTTGAATAATAAGATTTTGACTGAACAAACACTTCTTTGTTAGTTACTTGAGAGTAGCAACATTGAGTTGAGTGGTTTGAAACTTTAGTCGAAGGATAAAGTCAACAAGTAGAGTCCCTTCGAGTGGTAAGGTTCACGTGGCTTCTTCACAAAGCAAAAATCAATATGAAACTTAATAAAAATATTATTGTCCTGTGTTAGTTTTGAAACACAATTAGGTTATTTTTAATTTCTGATATCTTAATCAAGGTATTAAGCTTAAGGGGGTATTTTATTGAGGGTAAACTAATAGAACCAATGTGTGAAATAGTTAAAGTCTTACCATTCCTAAATGTAAGCCTATCCATACCCCTATATTATTGTGCTTGAGATTATTGAGGTTTGCGTGACTTGGTTGGTTGTGCTTGAGATTATTGAGGTCTGCGTGACTTGGTTGATTGCTGCACTGTTAGCATACCAAGACACGTCAATCATTGATTCAGGAGAGGCCATACATGTTCAAGTGAGACCATGTAGGCAGCAGGTGTTGAGGGACTAATATGAGATGAGCTTGAACTACCATAACCCCATGTTGATACCCCATAAAGGCTATTTTATTGCTTATAGCAGCAAAATGTTACTGTGTGATTTGATTTTGCACAAATTTGGCATACCATCCTATTGGCTTTACCTCCACTACCAAAGAAACCTTTGTTACTATCTCTTCCATTGGACCACTACCATTGCTGTCCATTGTTCTTCGTGTGAGTCACCATATTAGCACAAACCTTCACATTCAACTCTTTTTCAGCTATTTGTTTTTCTACTCTACTTTCATGGCACATAAGCAGAGATTGTGCAGTTTTCATGGATAGATCACCTTCTCTAGAGGTTATACTAACCATTCCTCAGTGAAATTCGTGTCCTAGTCTATCCATAATGTAAAGAACCAATTCCTGATTAGGAATTGGGTGTCCTGCAACAGTAAGATTGTTTGCAATTCTCCCTATCCTATCACAATAATCTAAAACTGATCAATTACCTTTCTTGTAGCCTGCAATTGACTCATGAGTTGCATCATCCTTACTCGACTGGCTTGCAAAATTTTTCTCTAAAGACTGCACAATTTTGTTGAACTATTGTATTATGTTACAATACCAAGAATAGCTCCGGTCATCAAAGACCAAAGCGTATTAAGTAAGAGTTGATCTTTCCTGAGCCATGTCGTGTATTCTAGGTTTCTATCTCCATTTTCTCTCTTTTGGTGAGGTTTATGAGTTTCTTCAAAGATTGTATCATCCACGCCATGTCCAATTGCTACTGGTATAATATGTGATATTCACATAATGAAGTTGTTTCAATCAAATTTCATGGATAGTGAGTTATTTAGTGTCTGAGAAACCATTAATGAGGCTTGCTCAATATACAACAGAGCTAGCAGCATAGTTGCTTTCAAAAGCCATGGACACAAATCCTTTATAGACTCTGATACCTAGCTCTTTCAAAAGCCATGGACATAAATCCTTTATAGACTCTGATACCATGAAAAGCTTGACGACAAATGTGTTTGTATCACAGAGAGAATGAATCAACCTCATGCATTGCATGGAGTAGGTTATTGTATTTATACTTCAATCTTACGCTTACACTTTACAAAACTAACTATATTTAACATATAAGAGTAGATAGAAACTGATTAAGTCAAATTGGTTATATGTCTAACTAACTTAGTCACGTGCACATTTTTGTTAATAAATTTAATGGGAGTTTAATTTTAGACTAGGGGTGTGTTTGATCATTAAAATTTTAGAGACTAAAATGTTAATTCTGAACGATGATCACTACTAACAAAATCATTTTTTACGACAGGGACACACCTGAGTATAAGAAGGTATCGTAAAAAATATCAATTTTTTACGACGGCTGAATTTTTGTGATGGTTGGTATACACACCGTCGTTAAAAATCACATTGCCGTTGTAAAAGAATGATTTTTTATGAAAGTTTTTTACAAATCATTGTCAAAAGTATTATCCGACAACTTAATCACAAACCGTCGCTAAAGGTCGGATCATTTTTTTTAAAGAAAAGGTGCTTCTGCACATGCCTAATCCTCTCCACAAACTATTTTTGTAATGACCCAAACCATATTTATGAATCTCTGCCTGCAATTTAGGGGGTATACTACTAAAAATTATAAGAAATCAAGGCCTACTTTCTTAGCATAGGGAAAAGACGTAACTACACAAGCAAAATGCAACTTCAAATAACTTATGAGAGTCGGTTATACTTTCTACCTTAATGATGTTTCACCTAGCAAGACTCAAAAGCACCCGAAATTCACAACCAGCTCAATCGAAAATGAAGAGGCGTATCGGGCGGATGCTAGCATGAGAAGTCAAAGAAAAACAAACAGAAATTATGATTTTAATTTTGTTACCAAGATGTTGTACGGGACTATCAACACAAATTTCTCAAGCTATTCAAATCTAACTATACAGTAATTTGATAATTACTTAAATTAACAAGGCAGAAACACAAGGAATATTTCATGAGCTTATTTATCTCAGGATTGGATCATCTCAATTGTTGTCCAGTTCAATTGGGGTTATAAGGCATCTGTCTCCAACGCACAAATGCTTCAGTCAAACCAGGATTTTGGATTCCACTCCTCCAATCTTTATCTTAGAAGGGATCCTTGCTCTACATAGCTTAAGAGAACAATAAGAAAGCTTACACGGTTTAATGGGCAACGATATATGGATCATATGGATTTCTGTAGTACACCCTTATCATATGGATTTCTAAACCTCAAATCACTAGATCATTGTCCTGGAAGGCACTAGAGCATTGTCCTGGAAGGGAACAAAGATAACATGTCAGAATATACATTATTGTAAATTCTTACAAGTAAAAATAGTGTCATGAAATGTGGTTACCCATTTGGGATTGAACAATAATTTAATCTCTGGATACTTCATCCAATTTATCTGAAAAAGCACAGTAAACTGTAAATTCTTTGTGTTGCAGATCATTAAACTCTTTACACACTTGGAGTAGTCTACTTACCCACTCATCTGTTGTGATATGAAAGCATATACAACATATATGCCATGATAGAAATACCTACATCAACAAATTCAATTAGAAATTTCAGCTAAGAGAAAGTTCATTTAGAATCTGACAACTAAATGATTTACCGAATTTAGCATAACTGAACTTCATCTATCAAAGTAGATCAGCATTTACGGAATAAGCAATAGACATACGCACTTGCCATAACAATTGGAGAATGGAGAACAGCAAGGTGCCAGTTAGCACATTTGTATGACAAAATTCAATAAAAAAAATTTAGAATTGAAAAATTCCAATGAAAAATTAAATAATATAGTTCCTGTTTTGACAAAATAAAAATAAAAAAGTTCATATAAATCACAACCCAAGGATTTAACAGAAAAATCAGGTCATATTAGGTATTAGAAGTGGAAACAGATCAAATTGAAGTATAAAGTTACATCTGGATCTACGATGTGTTAAAAAGGGGGAGAAAACGAGAGAACACATTAAAGAAATTAGTAAGAAACAAAATAAATCATAGAGCTTTTGTAGACTTGGGGCTCTGTCTTCTTCGCAAAATATAGAAAAAATTAGAGTCACCCTCATAAGAAAGAATGAAGAGTAACAAACATGCATAATGATCTGGAATCCAAAAGTATGTTCAGTTTTTCCTTTGCCTCATGCAGAACCAACAATTATTTCACTGATTAGAAAAAAAGAAAAAGAATAATTCCAAACACTAGTTTAAAGCAACACCTTGTCCTGCCACATGACCTCTCTCGTTTCTCTTCTGCTTCTTCCTCGACCCCGGCTGTGGTCCGAGATTGTCCAGCCGAAACCGAACACCATCTGGCGACTGAGCAGCAGGGTATGAAACAGCAGCCTGGTTTCGAACTATTTGTGGCTTTCCTCCTCTAACATTGACGTTGAGTCTGATGATTACACGGACTTGCCTTCAAGTTTTTCGCATAGCCCTACAAAGGAAAATATTCTGAATCACACAATTGATGAAACGAGTGGTTCAATGTCTCTAAGGTCTGATAGAGTAAATGAGAGGGGGAAATATAGAGCACCTTGAACGGCGAGGAAAGAAAATCGTAAAGGAAGAAGAAGTACCTTGATGATGAGAGTAAATGGCATGAAATAAAAGAATCGAACCAAATGAAAAAGACGAAGGAACGAATGGGGAAGAAGAATCGAACCAAATAGTGAACTGTGCGGTGAGCTACTACACCTAGGGCTCGATAGGATGGGGAAGAAGGTGAAGGCTGAGACGAACTTGGGGATCGAGTACAAAAACTGAGGCTGTGGGGGCGATTTGGGAAGAAGGAGAAAGGGAGATGGCACTCGACACTGATGTTTTGTTTTGTTTTTAGAAACCAAAACCCGTCGTTTTGCTAAAATACGACGGGACTCTAAGCCCCGTCGTTTTCTCTGTCCAAACTAAAATGAGGGCTTTCAAACTCCATCCTGTTTTGTTTTTAATACATTGAAATTTCGATTGATCGTCATAAATGAAGTGTTATTTAATTTTTGACGGCGAATTTAATTAATGTCATCGTGTCAATTATTTTATATGCGTCGTGAAAGAATATATTTATAAGCGTGAAATGAGTTTTAGACGGGTGGGTTTAGTGTATATATAATAATTATCTAGTTGATTTGTTTTATCATTTGGTGGAAAGACATTTTCATATTACTTTCATGAGTATAGATTTGTTGTATATGTGAATTGTTTATTTAAATGAATAATTGACGAATTTATAAGAAATGTGTACACATTGAAATGGACCAAACTACATGCTATTGCGAGTACTATACTAAAGTTTATTGACTAAAAGAAAATGGCATGCTTGTGTGAATTTTTCAAACACTAGAAGAAGAAAAAATATAGGTCGGGTTAGATCTGTGTGGCAAAAAGGGCAAGTGGTCCCTATTGTCCATTAGAAGTCAAAAAATACAAATTCTCTCTATGATTCTTTCCCTTTGGTATCTTAATCTTTAGGGAAAAAAAGTTTAGACTGACAAGCCCAGTGGAATACAAGTTCTCTCTGAGAATGGAATAGACACTTGAGGTTTTGGGATTCTGAAACCTAATATTAATTAAAGTATTCTATTTTGCAAGAAAATTTGGGGTTGAATAACAATTTCAAATAAAATTTAAAATTGAATGTAACATTTGAAAATTTTGCTTTTTATATGTAGCCCTAGTGATGAATTTCATATTTTATAATAGACAAAGCTAAAATCTTATGGAGAAAAAATTTCATTTTTAAGAGATATATTATGTCACCCATCAATGTAAATATCATATATTATTGAAAATTTTAAAGTAGTGCTCGGTACAACACCTTAGATATTTTAAATGTGCAATGACATTCATTAAAGTGTTGAATAATGATATAATATAAAATGTATTGCAATTACCTCAAAAATGCATTGCAAGTACTTAAAAAAATGTCCGGCTACAGTTTTTCAAAATTTTCTTGCTTTCTAGACCTTCACTCGCACAGTTTGCACTTCAATCTGTCGGAAACAAAGCTCTTAAGCTCCTTGATCATTGGGTTTTCTTCACTTCTAATCAAGAGTTGGATTTTTCTACATAATATTTTGTTGCAGGCTCTGTTTCTCCTTAAAACCCCATTTTTTTAAAAACAAAAATTGATTTTGTAAACAAAAAATTAGTAATATGACTTTAATATATTGTTGCAGCCTCTGTTTCTTCAAAACTCTTCTCCTTAACACCCCCATTTTTAATAAATTTTTTGATCTTGTAAAAATATGGGCCAGAAATTATGAAGTAACATCACTTTAAAAAATTTATTTTTACTGATTTGGAAAAAATATCGAAAAAGATTTAGAAAATTATGGGTATGGAAGAGAGGGATGAAGGTGAGAAAATAATGCTACCCGGGTTTAGATTTCATCCAACAGACGAAGAGATTGTTGGGTTTTATTTAAAAAGAAAAGTTCAACACCTTCCTCTCTCTCTCTCTCTCTATTCAACCCATTCCTCTCTCTCCATTCAACTCATTCAACGACTTGACATCTATAAATTTGAGCCATGGGATCTCCCAAGTAAGATTCTTTCTATTTTTTCCATTCTATTTCTATTAAAATCACATAAATTTTTTCTAAAAAATATTAATCACTTATCAAAATGCATGTTATGATTTTGGGAAGGTTTTTGCATATCAACCAAAAACTTTTGAAATATTATACTAAGGTTTGTTGGTGTTTTATGTGCTTAAAAAAGCTCTTTCAAAAATTTACTTTTTATAATTTTTTTGGCAGGAAATATTATTTTTGGATCATACACCATGTTGTCAATAAGAATTATTTTGATCAATACTTACAAATAAAATTAAAATATTTCTTAACACTATCAAGCAAAAAATTAAAATATCTTCTAACTTCTCATTTTCTTTTTGGGTTTTTATTTTTATTTTGTAAAGTTGGCGATAACAGGAGAAAAAGAGTGGAATTTTTACTGTCCAAGGGATAGGAAATATAGGAACAGTGTGGGGCTTGTTAAGACAATAAATACTTTATATTAATTATTCTTGGGCTGCTAATTACTAATGCTCTCTTGTGTATTAAAGAGACCCATGATGTTAGGCCATTGTTCTAGTTATAAGCCCTACACGTGTGCTTTTGTTTCGTTTAAGATTTAAGGTTGTTGCCTTTCTCTACACTATAAATAGAAGCACTTCCCTTTCAGCCTAAGTTAAGTAAGCTGAGAGTTGTCCAACAAACATGTGTCCATAAAGCTTTATGTCCTTCTCTTCTTCTTTACTTCTTTACTTGGTATCAAAGCAGTAGTAGAGCCAGATGGCTACTGATGCAAGCAAAGATCCTGCCATGAAAGATTCGGCAGAAATGACTACCATGAAAGACTCGACAGTGGAGAGCACGACAGAGAAAGGAAAGAACCACATTGCAAACAAAGATACAAGCATACGAGACTCACATCATGCAGTCCAAGCAATTCACAAACCAATATCTCAGTCAGGTAACCCACTTGGATCTTATTGTTCCGTGAAGCTTAATCGTAAGAACTATCTTCTATGGAAATTTTTTGTCTTGACTGTAATACGTGAGAACAGAATGGAAGGTTTTATCACTGGGACAAAGAAATGTCCTCTAGAGTTTGTTGTCATTAACACTGAAGGAAAGAATGAGGATGAAGGTGCAGAGCATCCTGAATATGAAGACTGGATAGTACATGACTAGATACTACTCGGCTGGCTGTTTAATTCCATTGAACAAGATGTTACCTTAGAATTCATGGGCAGTGACACTTCAGAACAACTCTCAGCGCAAATCAGAGACCTATTTGGAGTAAAGACAGTCTAATATAGTCTATTACAAGAGAGAGTATCAGAAACTACAAAAAGGAGGAATGAAGATGACTGATTATCTAAAACATGCCAAAGGCCTTGCTGATAACTTGGCCCTTACTGGTAGGCCAGTTGATTTGGAAGACTTAGTGTCTCAAGTTCTGACTAGACTTGACTCTAATGAATTTAATCCTGTTATGTGTCAAATTTATGAAAGGGAAGAGATAAGTTGGATCGACTTACAAGCCAAACTTTTGAGTTATGAGAAAAGGCTTGAGCAAATGAATGCAGGGATTACATCAATCAACCTTGGACATGTTACTGCAAATTATGCATCAGTAAAAGGAGTTTCACATGAAAGTCAGAATAGAGTTCAAAACAACTACCAAAACAAAAACTATGGTTACCCTGCTGTTGGTCAATCCTCTCACCAAAATCGGGGAAGATCTTCAACTACTTATCGAGGTAGATGGATGAGATCAAAGGGTAGAACGGGTAAAAGCAACAACTCAAGACCAATTTGCCAAAATTGTGGCAGAATTGGTCATACAGCTGCTAGATGTTACTACAGGTATGATAACAACTACACGGGAAACCCATCAGAGCAAAATAGGAGCAACAATGGAGCCAATCCCAACTCAGCTTACATTGCAACCTTAGAAACAGTGACAGATCCTGCATGGTATGCAGATAGTGGAGCGAACTGCCATGTTACTGATGATCCAAATCACATTGAACAAAAGACTGAATATACTGGTAAGAATAAACTTATTATTGGTGATGGTAGTCAATTGAACATTGCTCACATTGGTAACTTACTAATGCACACTCTAAACACAGAAAAGGTTTTGTTCCTAAAAGATATGTTGCATGTTCCTAATATTAAAAAGAGGTTGCTTAGTGTATCTCAACTCACTGCTTATAATGATAAAACTGTTGAAATTGACACTTATGGTTATGATATTAATGACAAGGCAACACGAGTGGTTCTACTCAAAGGGAAGCTTAAAGGTGACTTGTATCAGCTTGATCTATCAAACATCAATCCTCATGGCTAAGAAATACCAGCCAAGTTCTTAATCAAGAGTCCTTTGTAACTCAGTTCAACGAGTTGAGTCCAATGTTAGTCAGTCTAGTCAGTGTCAATCTTTAAGTTCTCTAAGTCAGATGTGGCATAAAAGGTTATGTCATGCTTCGAGTATGGTCATGAATCGGGTTTTGAAAGATTGTAATCAGAAAGTTAAACTCAATGAGAATTTGAACTTTAGTTATGCTTGTCAATTTGGAAAATCACATCTACTGCCTTTTCAATCCTCAATTTCCCATGCTTCTTCTCCTTTAGAACTCATTCATACTGATATCTGGGGGCCATCCGATGTGTAATCTACTATTGGTCATCACTATTATATCCATTTTATTGATGACTACAGTAGGTACACTTGGTTGTTTCCCTTGAAGAATAAATCTGATGCATATAAGACCTTCGCTCATTTTAAGACTCTAGTGGAAAATCAGTTGGAAAAAAAAATTAAATGTCTTCAATCTGATATGGGGGAATATTTAAGTTTTGTAGAACATGTCAAGCAATATGGGATCAATTTTAGGCACTCTTGTCCACATACCTCAACTCAAAATGGCAGAGCTGAGAGGAAACACAGACATATTGTTGAAACTGGCTTGACCTTCATTGCTCAATCTCATATGCCTCTTAAGTTCTGGTCTGAGACTTTTCAAGCCTCTATTTTCCTCATAAACAGACTTCTCACTCCTGTCCTAAATGGAGACTCTCCATTATACAAACTGTTTCACAGAAAACCAGATTACCTTTTTCTAAAGACCTTTGGATGTACTTGTTTTCCATGTCTGAGACCTTATCAAACTCACAAATTTCAGTTTCATACTTCCAAATATGTCTTTCTAGGTTACAGTGATGCTCATAAAGGTTATAAATGAGTTAGTTCCACAGGGAGAATCTACATCTCAAGACATGTTATCTTCAATGAACATGACTTTCCTTTCAAAAATGGCTTTCTCAACACAAAACAACCTACATCAGCCATGTCATCACTCATAATCACTGGATCCCAATACATTCAAGTCATGGCTCCCTTCACTCACCAAACTCCTCTCCCACTCATACTGGTATAGGTCAGCCAACTGCTACTTTTGAGTCAGACCTCACGCTTGCACCATCCTTACATCTGCATACACATGACTCAACTATATACAAATCTTTGCCCTCTATTGAGAGGCTGTTTGGTGAAGGGGGTAACATTATTGGCAACATTACTGAAAATCGAGTTGCTTCAGTTGATTCATCAGGTACTGTTGGTACTCCTAGTTCTTCTAGTCACGAAGGAAGAGAGCTAGTTGAGCTCAGCAATAAAAATATGCCCAACTTAGAACTGAGGCAAGCTCCAAATGAGACTGAGGGCCATTCTATAGTCACCAGGTCAAAAGTTGGGATTCACAAGGTGAAGAGATATCCCTCAGAATACCATATGTTCATAGTGAGCTATCCTACAGAGCCTAAAATAGTTTAAGGGGCTCTAAGATTAGAACAATGGTAGATTTCCATGCAAGAAGAGAATGATGCTCTACATAGGAAAAAAACATGGACCCTAGCGCCTTACTTTTCTTCTTTAAACATAGTTGGCAACAAGTGGGTGTATATGGTCAAATACAATGCAGATGGGACCTTTTAGAGATGTAAAGCAAGACTTGTAACAAAGGGGTTTACTCAGACACCTGGAGTTGATTTTTCAGAGACTTTTAGTCTAGTGATTAAGGGTTCAATAGTGAGAGTTATACTTTCCTTAGCTGGTTCAAAGAGCTGGGTTGTAAGGTAATGGGATATAAACAATGTCTTTTTGAATGGAAGCCTCGAAAAAGCAGTCTACATGCAACAACCTGAAGGTTTCCTACACAAATAAAGGCCAAATCATGTTTGTAAACTTCATAAGGCCTTATATGGGCTAAAGCAGGCACCTAGGGCCTGGTATGAGAAGTTAAAGAACACCTTAACAAACTGATATTTCAAGAGCTCAAGATGTGACACATCCTTATTCTTCTATACAGGAAAGGATGAAGTGATTATGGTCCTCATCTATGTAGATGATATGTTGGTAACAGGTAATAACAGTCTCTCTCTACAAAACTTTAATCAAAAGCTACACCAATTTTTCACCTTGAAGGACTTAGGGGATCTACACCATTTCCTAAAGATTGAAGTAAAAAGACATGACTCTGGCATGTATCTTACACAAACCAGATATATTGAGGATCTTCTCAAGAAGACTGGCTTGAAATTAGTAAACCTTGTTCAACACCAGCTGTGGTTGGAAAGAAAATGACAACAACATAAGTAGAATCTCTAGAAAATCCAACAAACTACAGAAGTGTTGTGGAGCCTTGGAATACTTAACCAATACGAGACTAGACATCTCTTTTGTCATTAACATATTGAGCCAATACCTTTAAAACCCCACAAGTGCTCACTGGAAGGGAGTTAAAAGAGTCCTTAGATATCTAAAAGGGACTAGAGAGATGGGGCTGCACATTAAGCCTAGTAATAATCTGAAACTTCAAGGCTTTTCAGATGCAGAATGGGCTTGCTGCTGGGATGATAGGAGAAGCACAGTAGGATATTGTGTTTACTTTATAGACATTTTGGTGTCATGGTCTTCAAGAAAGAAACACAAAGTTACCACGTCTAGTGCGGAGTCTGAATACAGAGCCTTAGCTCAGGTATCCTCTGAAATTTCCTGGCTTGAATCCCTTCTTGCAGAAATCTTTCAAATGTCACATTATTCCTATTACATGGTATGACAATATGAGTGCAAGTGCTCTTCCTGCAAACCCCGTTTACCATGCTAGGACAAAGCACATAGAGGTTGATGTGCACTTTATGAGGGATAAAGTTCTAGCTAAGCAATTGGAGGTGAGATACATACCTACTAACGATCAAATTGCAGACTGCTTGACTAAGCCACTATCAAGCAACTAATTTTCTCATTTCAAAGCCAAGCTTGGAGTAGTTTCAAGACCTCTGCCACTCACAAGCTTGCAGGGGAGTGTTAAGACAACAAATACTTCATAATAATTATTCTCGGGCTACTAATTACTAATGCTCTCTTGTGTATTAAAGAGGTCCATGATGTTAGGCCATTTATTCTAGTTATAAACCCTACACTTGTGCCTTTGTTTTGTTTAAGGTTTAGGGTTGTTGTCTTTACTTACACTATAAATAGAAGCACTTCTCTTTCAGCCTAAACTAAGCAAGCTGAGAGTTGTCCAAGAAACGTGTGTCCATAAAGCTTTCTGTTCTTCTGTTCTTCTTTACTTCTTTACTAGGCCAAATAGGGTGACAAGAGGTGGCTTTTGGAAAGCAACTGGAACTGACCGACTAATTTACTCTTCAGAAGGTACAAAATGCATAATTGGGTTAAAGAAATCACTTGTTTTTTACAAAGGCAGAGCTTCTAAAGGGATGAAGACTGATTGGATAATACATGAGTTTCGTTTGCCTTCTCTTTCCGACTCTCCCACTCCTACCATATTCATGGACAGATGTACTCCAAATGTAAATACATCTCAAATTCATCTATTGTTCTTTTTATATACTAATTAGTAATTACTTCAACCTATGGATATGGTTTACGGAATTTGTTTTTGGGGTATTTTTTAAAGCGCTTTCACTAACACTTTTTTTAGTTAGAAAAAATTACGTAAATACTTTTATATGTTTATATAATTTATATGATTTTCAAATCATGTTAGAAGAAATTTTAGGAAGTGCAAGTGTTTTTTGGAATAGTATTTTTAAGTAGTTTAAGTAAAAATCTTTATAAATTGGATGTCAATTCAAGTTTTAGTTTTGAATGCCAGACTATTTTTGTTTTTTTGTTTGAAGCGTGTTTATCCTCCGTGCGAAAATGTTTTCCCATAATAATTAGGGCATGTATCATGTATGGATACTTTTGTTTAGAAGCACATTGTATCTTTAGAATCATATCTCAATCAATAATCAAAGAGTGAGTTAAAAGATTGAAGTACATATCTATAGTCGAGTCTTTGCATTTCAAGCATAGGAAATATATTAAAAATGCATATTAATTAACAGTCAACTTAATATATATAATTTTTTTGACAAGGGCATTCATTTTAAAAGTGTTTTTTGGCAAGTACGTACTTCCATAATTAATTTATCCAAGAAAATTCTCCAATGTGCTTTTGATATTTGAAAGTATTTTCTACATTAGTTCTAAAAGCAATTGAAAAACACTACAAGTGGAGGAGGTTTTCATTTATTTGTTTGTTCTTTATTGATTGCAGGACTCGTGGGCAATATGCAAAATATTCAAGAAAACAAATTCCACAGCACAAAGAGCTATCTCTCCCACTCTTGGGTGTCTCCTTTACCCACAACGCATTTGATATCCTATCCAAAAATGCACATAACACCCATATGTTTTGCTTAGACAACATCTCATTTACCACAACCTGACTTTCTACTCCAATTCTCTTCAAACACAACTTCTACACAACAATCATCCACCATCCCAAACATTTTCCCCTTCAATTCAGGTTTCTATAAGCCAATAATTAATCATACTTCATTGCTGAATGAACCTATTATCATTTCAAATATTTTCCCTTAGAAACTTCGGGAACTCTGAACTCGCCGATTGATGTCACTTCCATGCTTCTAAATATGTGATCCTCAGTGCTTGGAGAATACAATACTAAGTCAACAGAGAACATGGGCCAGCTTGATGAATACAAGAGCACAATGGAAAAAAAATGGATACAAAAATGGATTTTTGAAGTATCAAAATTATGATAATTATGTTATGAATTCAGGTGAGCAATGGGAAGGGGTGAGAGCAATTGGGAACTCGTATAGCTTAACTATAAATAGTAATGAGGATGGTTGGATGTCAAGTGAGTGGTGGGACTCTTCTTCTTCATCATCCCCTAGTGAGGTTTCCACTAGTTTTTCCACTTCTAGGTGTTATCCAAGTTGATGTAATAATAAAAAAAACATTGTTTCTTTTTGTTGGTATATTTTTCTTATTAACTTGGTAACAGGGAATAACTAGTTTATTATATTAAAATGTAAACCATTCGGTAGACAATGTTTAGGTACTTCTATTTGTTTTTGGAAAATGAGCTCTAGCAATACGGTGGAATTTGACAGCCAAGCCAAGTAAACACAATGCACAGATTTTTCTTTTTCATTTTCCCTCTCTCTTAATGTCCTGTTTTGATATAAGAAAAGAGAATGAATAGGAAAAAAACGGAGAGCACAAGTAAAGTGAATAAGAATTAAGAAGTAAAGGAAATTGAGCTAGATCAGTTAGCAATGTAGTATGAATGTACTTGTCAATATAATCAGTATATTCAGTATATTATAATATGTACATCACAATGCTTATTTATAGGCTGGAAGACGTGTAGTACAATGTGCAGTACATTGTGCAGTATAGTAGTACAATATGAATATAGACAAACATCTAGTCTAGATTAAACATAAATATATAAATTATTTTATTTAGACTCAAGCAATGTCTAATTTTCTCAAAAGACGTAGAATTTGAAGTATGTAACCGGTGATATTGCTCAACCAAGAAGAAATGAAGGAGATACGGATGAAGAATTCATTGCTCGTCTTGAGGATGGGACAGCGAAAATCACCAAATTATTACATGGTTTCACAATACTTCGATACCTTTGATCAACCTTCAATTTGGCAAATTTGAGACAGTAAAATTTGTACCAGTGTCCAACTAATTCTAATAGGAAGTCCCATATCAAACATCGTAGGGAATCATCCAAGCCATATAGTCAATACAGAAACATGCCTAATACGTATTCTACAGCTACAACCACAAATAGATCTCCTTCGTTTCACTATTCATGTTCTCATGACCTATTTCTAAGACTAATGGAATCACATGAATAAAACTAATGATTCAAATACCGGATGAATTTATCTCCATAAATTTTCGACCTATTTAATTCTGACATCGTACGACTCTACTATAGGTTCGATACTCAGTCAACTCTATATTCAGGGGCGCTACGTTTTCTGTAAGTGTAAATAAACCATTTTATTTACACGATCCACAAAATATTTTAACACAATACCCATCGTGAATATCAGTAACAAGAGCATAATATAAAATTACCATTTTACTCCTCTTGTTATTATTTTCTGAACTCCTTTATTGACTGTGAATAAGAAAAACATAATAGTGAATTGTCTCGTACAATTCACAAGTTTTAATCAATGAAACAATTCATTGAATACTTGAGCAGGTTAATTTATTCACACACTCATCAATAAAGTATAAAGTGATATTGTTGATTTTGCAATCGAACCACAAATTTTCATATTTGTGAATCACGTACCTCCAACTTAATTAAATTACAATCCCAACAGTCAAGATATTACCTGCCAATTTGAGCTCACTCATTTGACATTTCAAATATTGCAACTAACTTAGTCAAGCTACATATTCATCTCAAGATTAAAGTAATTATGAAAATACCCCTAAGGTATAACAATCATATTTAGAGCTTGGTAAACAGTTTTAGGCTCTAAACTAATTTGTTACCGGTCTATTCCTCGACTGTGAATTTCTGAAATTTTTCAAAAGAGTTCGTCTGGAGATACCTCTGTCTTCACTCTTCGTTCGTTGATGAAAATTTCAGGACTTGAATAATTTATAAACAAACTTTAATTCAAAATAAAACTTTCAATTTATTTATAAGAATTCAATAATACAAATGTATGAGAAATAACTAAATACAAATAAATCGTTATTGCACGCTACTTTATGAACATATTCCAACATTGTCATTAATAATCATTTTGATTGTATGTCTTCCATTTAATAATAGCAATTCTACTTCTTCAGTACCATTCGACTTAGTTCATTATGATATATGGAGACCTTCACCGAATGACACTATGGAGGATACAAAATACTTTGTCATTTTTGTTGATGCTTATTCTCATTTTACATGGCTATATGTCATGCGAAATATATCTGAATTGTATAAAATTTACTATGAGTTTGCTGATATGGTAAAAACTCAATTTTCTTATCCCGTAAAGGTTTTTCATACTGGCAATTGTATGAAATATAAAGAATCCGAATTTCTAAATTTTCTTCGTTCACATGTTATTCCTTACTTCACAAGTTCTTCTGTTGATTTATTCCCTAAAGAATCACACACCACAACTCTTGAGCTTCATACAGATAGTCCAACATCGTCCTTGACCTCATATGAAGTACTTGAACCATCTGTGGATCATAAAGTAAATCAATCAAAGTCTCCATCCTCAATTGTACCCATATCTTCAATCAAGTCTCAACCTTATCGCTAGTCTAATAGGGTAAGAGAACAACCTATTCGTCTTTATAATTTTCATTATTTTTCCACTGTTTTTCTTTGTATGAGCCTCAATCATCTCAAATGGCTAGATCTAACCATGTTTGGCAACAATTAATGAAATAAGAGTTACAGGCACTTGAAAATACTCATAGTTGGGCTTAGTTGATCTTCCTTTTGGAAAATCTGTTGTGGATTGTAAGTGAATTTATAAGATTAAGACATGTTCTAATGGATCTATTGACCATTATAAAGCACGACTAGTAGACAAATGATACACATAGGCATATGGAATTGATTACGATGAGACCTTTACTATAGTGGCTCGTCCCACCTCTGTCAGAACCTTATTTGTTGTGGATCCAATTTGTAGATGGAAACTTTTTTAGATGGATTTCAAAACTGCCTTCTTAAATGGAGTATCTGAAGTATACACGAAACCCCCTCCCGGATATGATCATCCACCACAAAAAGTTTGCAAACTTCGTCTAGCACTCTATTGACTGAAACAAACACCACGAGCTTGGTTTACAAAATTTAATCCCACCATCTCACAATTTGGTTTCACGTCAAGTCCTCATGATTCTGCATTATTTGTTTGAAAATCAATTAAAGGAATCATTCTCCTTTTGCTCTATATATATGACGTGATAATTATTAGGAATGACGTACATATGATATCTGATATAAAATGTTTTCTCACTCACCACTTTGAAATGAAAGATCTTAGTCACCTAAGTTACTTCCTTGGGCTTGAAGTTTTATCATACTCTGATGGTTATTATCGTTCTCAGGCCAAATATGCCTCTTATCTTCTTAGTGACAGTAAGACTGCTCCCACTCATCTTGAACAAAATGTACATCTCACTCCCCTTGATGGCTTTTTACTTGATGATGCACCAATTCTTATTTATTTAACAATTACTAGACCTGATATTGCTCATGTTGTTCATATTATTAGTATGCTCTTGTCTGCTCCCTGTTTGTCTAATTTTGTTGTTGTTCTTCATTTATGATAATATGTCAAAGGAACTTTATTTCATGGTCTACACTTCTAAATTAAAATCCTAATCTTCATGCTTATGCTGATGTTGACTGTGCAGGTGATCCTACTGATAGGCAATCTACCACATGTTTTTGTTTCTTTTTAGAACACTATCTGATCTCTTGACGTGGTAAGAAACAAACTGTGACAACCATATCAAGTACATATGTTGAATATCGAGCTATGCCACAGATGCCTCTCAAGAATTTCTGAAATCAAGACAGAAGTCGAATTCAGTAGCTCTTTTTTATTTTAGGTACACAAAAAGATAAAACTATTTGTGAGTTTTATAAATACTATATATAAAATTTTTGAAGTCATATGGGATGGAGATTCAAGATTTACAACACAAGAAACAACTTTTCTTCAATCCTTTAGATTTCAGTAATTCTCAGTCAAGATAAATTTATAGTTCAAACAAAATTAAATCCTCAGACCTTTTAAGATATACTTATTTAGTCTTTGATCATTGAGGAATCAGAGGATTCACCATTTAAGTACCCCAAACTAGAATCAAATTTAAGCAAAGTTTCCAAATCAAAAGTTAGACTTATCTAAAAATGTGTCGTTCCGGGATTATATATATTATTGACCGTCGGTATATTTGACTTACTATAGAGCACTGATGTAGATTAAAGAGAATGTCAACTGACACTTACATGGAGTCCCATCTATATCATGCCAGTAATGAGATATCTTGTAGTGGATGGCGTCTGGATTCTATAAGAGCAGTGGACTCATGAATATGTTCTCTATTTCTCTCTTTCATTATCTTTGCTCGTCATTGAGCCTGATGACAAAGGCTCATGCACTCTTCCTTGCCTGGAAATAATCTGAGGGTTGTGGTCTGGTAAGATTATAGCAAAGTTACGATGTATTAGAATAATGACCCTTAGATCAATATGGACACCTTAGGTACCGTTGATGTGTAGCCTTCCCAATTTGGGAAGGCGTGATAGTGTATAGAACCTCTCTCAAAAGAAAGATTTATTGGAGTACTGCTACAATCCAAATGGCGGCATAATAGGTTCTTCACAACTCCTTCTGATTCGTGGTCACAACGCGTGGTCCACCACACGCTATGGAAGCGACGTAAGTCAGAATCTTCCTTTGACGTCTTTACGAAAATAGTTATACTTGAAATTAATAATTGCTTGATGACATGTAGTCAGAATGAGTTAGAACATTCATGAATCCTTAATATTCACGGTCTCCACCTATAAAAGGAATCCTTAATATTCTTTGTAACAAATTATGACATAAGTACAATTTTAGCAGACATCATACTATGAATTATTAATCAGACTGATAAAAAGGCCTTTATCACATTCTTCAGGCTGACCTAAGGTGCTTGTCCCTCACCTCTCAGGCTCATACTTCACGTTCCTAGGTCATGCTTGTCAAAGACATGGTCACCCGATCATTTGTAACACACGTCATTTTTTACCTAGAACATTTTAGCAACTCCATTGAGAGTGACTTGTTTACATCACTCGTTGGGCCATGGCTAGATATGGGATAGCCAGATGAAAATCAGGACGGAGAGGCACTGATTCTATTACTACCTCACATCACCGCTACTACTACTGTTGGCATGACAGTGGCAGAACAAACCATTGCCATTCGAGATTTGCAGGCCTCTAATGCTAAAATTTGAGCCTTACTGAGTACCATCACTACATTCTTTACCTCTTCCTCATAGAACCCTCCCCTATCACCACTTGTAGCCTAACTTGTCTTACCTCAATTGTAAACTTAACTAATGCTACCATTTTCCTCTATGACCCTTTTTTATCAAGGTTATGCCAGATCAAGTGTCATTAACACCAATCAAAATGCAGGAAATTCTAATAATCACATTGCCTCTAATACCCTTATGGTTGTCATATAGGCCACGCCAACACCTGAAACCCATGGTGCTGTTGCAGATCCTATCTCATTTAATATGTCCAAAGCAATGTAGAAAATGTTGGAAATGGAAATGGTTAGATAGACTCTAAGTAAGTTAATTGTGTATTTCTGCCCTCATTACTCCACTGATTTGGTTATGAAGCCATACCTAGTTGATTAATACCCCTTAAGTTTAAAAAATATAATGGATAGGAAAATGTGTAAGGGAGCGCGTAGTGCTTTTTGTTGACAATCTTGGGCTATATGAGTGTGATGAACTATAAGGTTAAGGGAGTTCCCAAAGACACTATTTTGGCTACACAAATTTAGTAACGAGGTCAATCTTCACATGACCGCATATAATATCCACCTTCATGGCGAAATTCTTTATGTCAGAGAAAAAGATGAGCATTCTCAAATTAGGATGCGATCCTTAGAAACAAGATGGGGATTTTATGGCTTATGTTAGGCGATCTAAAGATAAGCAAATGGATTGTTAAGAAGAATAGAAGGAGGAGGCCTTAGTGAAGATATGTGTCAGTGGGATGATTAATGAGCATTGCCCACACTTGGAGAATCTCAATATAGTTGCATTCTCACTCCTTAACGTGGCAGCACAATGCATCAGAACTTCGGTACCAAAACCCAAGGCCATTGAAACTTGCTTGAACTTGAATAACTCCCTTTCGTAACACATACTTTTATGTGAACCAATGCGTCCATTCCTACGTGAACCAATTTTTGGTATGGGTTTTGTCATATTTTATCATCTCATAAATATAAGTCAGAGATATATGGTTATATCCATTTCATGTCTCAATAGGGTGAACGAGGAAGTCATTCTTGGAAGCCTTCAACACGGTATTTATTGTAAGTAGTGATGGTGCAGTCACAAGAATAAGGAGTCAAAGGAAACATAGAGGAAAGAGATATACCCCCACTTTTCCATGTTCAATGGAAAAGATAAGGTGTTGAATGGGTAAAAGGTTCCCTACGAAGGAGGAATAAGAATCACTGTGGTACTAGTGCTTTCACTGTATACGACTCAACGCACAAAAGATTGCAGGATACTAAGGCTGATATTTGATGAGAAAATAAAAAACTGGAAAAGCAATACCGATGAAATGGAGGCGGTGGAAGATCAACCCTTCAACATGCAAACATAAATATGATAGGTGCACTCAGAGGCATATGTGACAATGGTGGAGGAAGGATAGAAAAGAGATGATACCACTTTGATAGAATTGCTTTTGAATATGCAAATTTGTAAGAACCTTTTTTATACTAGAGCTGGATGAGGAAGCACGATGTCAAGTGACTCAGACACTGGTAAATTTTTCTAAACAGAGTAGGGCGATGGTACGATGTTGTTTTGCACAGTTGCCTTTGGGAAGGATCACACATAATGAAAAGGGAGCAATTACTTTTACAAATGCATATCAGATAGTTAAAAGTGTAGTTCACAACCACCCTCTCTACGTTGAGGCTGTCATTTTATGATATGTAGGTAAGACGTACCTTAATAGATAATGGGGTCCAAGATCAATATAATGTCAATAGCCATGTTCAAAGTTATAGGTACACCATAAAAGAGGATGTTGAAGCAACATATTGGTAATTATTAGATTCTTATCGGCACTGGTACGCAAATTGAGATATGCAAATGTGTAGGTACAAGTTGGACCAATACACACTACAAATTGCCTTTATATTATTGAATTAGAGATGGTATATCCCATTTTGCTGGGGATACATTGGATTCACAATCATTATTGTGTCTCTTTATCATTTCAACAGTGTATAAAATCATGATGGAATAGGAAAGATATCATGAAAGCACCATTTGATGAGACAGATACCGACCTAGTGGAGGGAACTACTTTTAATAAAATATATGTGACATTTATGGCTATGCTGAGAAAGATCAAATTTATAGCAGTGCCGAAATGGGAAGGGAAACGAGGAAATGAAGTTATAAAGGCGAGAATGAATTGAGATGGTCACTCATCCAACTTTACCAAATGGAAAACGTGCATATCGATTATTATGGTGCGGGGGGTCGGGCATGAAGTCCGATCCCATTAACAACAGAAAGGAGGACCATATTGTAATAGTACTAGGAGACGTTAAAAGAATACTTTCAGAACCCATTTTGAAATTTATTTTATGTAATGATGTGGATTGAACTGAAATATGTTAGTGGTCAAAACCCCCAATTCTGACGGTTATCTTTCACGATATGATTTATGATTTCATGGAAGATTCTATAAAAAAGAAAATATGCGCCTGAAACACTTTAGGAGTGTAATTAAAAGGTACAAGGTTTATAAGCTAAATGAACCCTTTGAAGTGTGCATTTGGAGTTTCCTTGGGTAAATTACTAGGTTTCTGAATCCATCATCACTAGTTAGACATTGACCAAGCTAAGGTAAAGGCCATCAAGGACATGCCTCCACCATGAACGGTAATGGAGTTAAGGGTGTCTATGGGAAAGTCTCATATGTTTGCCGCTTCATAGCCCCTCTTGTATAGTCGGTTAGTGCTTTATAACCCTATGGAAACAAAACTGTGTTTTAAAATGGATGGTCGAGCATTAACATAGGTTTGATGCAACAAAAGATGTATTGCTAGCGTCCACCACTTTGGTGCTGCTCTAGGAAAACCTGTAACTATTGTTGTATATTACATCCATAGCCAAATCCTTTAGAGCTTTACTCGTTCAAGAATGAAATAGGGCAAAATGCCTAGTATATTACTTCAGAAGAGTTCTACGTGATGTTGAGCTAAGATACACACCTCATGTAAAAGCGTTGTTTAATACTTATCTTTGTCAAGTAGAAACTTTGCCAATGCATCCTCGGTAACAAAATTATTTGATGATTAAATCTAATCACATTTATTTTTTATTTTGCAAGCCCGCTTTGAAAGGGAGACTCACTCTATGGATGATGTTTCTAAGCGATTTTGACATAACGCCAGTGACACCCAAGGCACAGAAAATCCAATCTTTAGTTGATCTGTTGGCACAGTTTTCAAATGGGAATCAGCACCCCTAGATGATACTATAGCAGGCGAATTCCATGAAGTAAATCTCTGTGAGAATGCGCTATGGGCTCTTACCTTTGATGGATCTTTCACTCAGTCTGGCGGTGTTGCAGGACTTGCCTTAGAAGACATGTTAGGAAATGTATTTCCCATGGCGTATAAATTGGCTTTTCCACATACAAACATCGAGGTAGAGTACGAGGCTTAATGCTTGGACTCTGTTATGTAAAAAACAAACTAGGCGACCATGCTTAAAGTTAAAGGAGATTCTAATTTAATAATCAATCAGATCAATTATGAGTTTACTATCAAGGAACCTGCCCATGCTTAATATTAATATGAAGACCAAAAGCTGAACAACACCTTCAAAAAGTTTTCTTTGACATACACCAAGGTTTTAAAATGGTCATGCAAGCCCTAGCCCGTTGTTAGTTGATTCACATATTATGCACATGTTATATATGTATTTTTTATTTTCTGTATTTTTTATTTTCTAAATTTTTATAGTCCGTTCTCGAATTTATCTCAAAAATAAGAAAACAAATCACATATTTTTTACCCCTCCCATATAATACGCGTATAATATGGGAGTCATATTTCATAAAAAATTCAGTATCCTATATAAATATAATTTATGTCATGGATGCAGTTAGAAGTATAGCTCAGTGGTTATGCTTGCTAGCTGGAAAAGATTAGGCAGACAGGTTTCTCCATATGCATCTGTTTCGCTTTTATTTTACTTTTATTATTCATTTTGTTTTATTTCTTTTATCATGCATTTTATTTGTTTCTTTTACTAAGTATTTCACTTTTTCTTTTATTAAGTACTGTAGTTTATAAATTATTCTTAACGATAACAATTTTATTAGATTTAATAATAAATAAAAGAATCAATGTCAATAATAATGAAACTTTTATTATTTATGAATATAAATTGTTATATACTAAATAACATACTAATATTTATTTAATCATATATTTTTTTTCATGTGAGAACAAAATATATTTATCAAATCTAATTGTTTTCATATGTTAGGAGATCAATTATTCGGTGATTTATTATCTAATTAGTGAAATTATTAAGTGTTTTCATATTTGCAATATGTATTTTTATACAAAATGTTTTTAATGAAAACATATTATACACGTTTAATAACCGCATCCAAATTATTATGAAGTTTGTATTATTGACCAATTTTTTACTGAATATTTGACTATTTTTTATCTGTATTATACTTGCTGAATATTTCATATTTTTATCGCCCCTGAATTGACTAACTACGCCCTCGCCACACTCGCCTCCAAACTCCCTTTAACTATGCCCATCCTAGATTAAAGTAGCAAGTAAGTCTACTTCTATTGTTTTAGAGGGTAACAAAGAAACGACGCCACAAGATTTGAGAAATGGTATCAGATAGTGGCTCAGTGAAGAAGGAATGATATTAGATAAAAGACCTTGTGCAGCTAAACAATATATTATTTTTCAGAGGGTCAGGAAGGCCGAAAACATCTTGCCCACTTGCATGATGGTTCATGTTCTACGAATGGGCCGTTTTTGTATCGATGATTGCAAAGGATGTGATTTTATTAGTTGAACATGAATGCGGAACCCCTCACCCTCCAAAAGGCTTGCGAAGGTATAAGCTAGTTCCAGATCCTAGAGAGGTCAATGTCATAGAAGTTGTTACTGATTGGAGAAAGCCCTAAATCATGTATTTAGAAGATGGTATTCTTTCCGTAAACCAGGTGGATGTGATGAATGTTAAGAAGAAAAGCTTTCACTTCTCTTTGCTATGAAAGTTACTGCTCAGGGGCATAAATGACCATCTGCTTAAATATAATGTGAAGAAGTAAAAAATGATTATGGAGGGAATGCATTGGGGGCTTGTGGAGAGAACCAAGGAGCAAGAATAGGGTATCATTAGACGACTATGGAGGCGGATTCGATAGTATTCATAAGGAAATGATATGCTTGTCAAGTTTGAATATGCATCGTTGGTATCAACAAAAGTTTATTGGCCTTTCCATACATGGACCATGGATTTTATAGGATTTTCACCTGCATCAAAGTGAAATATATAGATTCTTGCTGCCACAGACTATTTCACGAAGTGGATGGAAGCAAATACCATTGAAAAAAGGCATTGTGAGCAAGTATAAAATCTCATCAAAGAAAATATTATCTTTAGATTTGGATTATCAAGGAGGATAAGTACAGATAATGGCACAACGTTAAAAATCAAAGTAGTGTCTCAATTGTTCGAAGACTACAACATACATTATGATAAGAAGAGGTGACCAGTAAAACTCTATTGAGTATACTTAGTAGGATGGTCCTTGAAGCTCAAAAAACTTGGCATGAAATCCTACCACTTGTGCTCCTATCTTTGAACATCAAAATGAACTCAAACACATGCCATTCCTTTTACACTAGTTTATGGATGTGAGGTAGTTGTCCTGACAGAAATAATGGTGTCGTCCATAAAATTGTTATTATCAGTAGGTATTGAACATACTACTCTCCTCATAGATTTAAAAGTTCTCAAAAAAAGAAGAGACAAGGCCAAAGAAAACACAAAAGCTCTACCAGAGTGGATGGTTCTTCTTGTTATTCATAGAAATAATATTGAAGGCTTTAACACTAGGTTGAAAAGTTTCCACATCAGTTCATTCTTGGTTTAGTTAGAGAAAAGTATGATACTACTGGGATCACTATACAACTCCATTAAACCAAACTTAGCCTCTGAAGTTAATAAGTGAAATTTTTAAGGATCTTTAGGATTCAATCAAACCCAATAAAACATAGTCTATTGTAAGAGAGAAAATAAAAAAACTGCAAAAAAACAAAAAGGATTAAATACGTTTGAGTACTTGAAAACGTCAAAAGAATAACATACGATCTTGCTCTTACTGATCGTCTAAAGTCTCTGCAAGATCTGATTTCTCAAGTTCTAACGAAACTTAATTCACATGATTATAATCTAGTGGTTTTCCAGATTAATGAAAAAGAGGAGAAAAGTTGGATTGATTTGTAGGCTAAGGTCCTGAGCTATTAGAAGAACAAACAACGGATAAATGAATGAATGTGGGAATTTTTTCTATCAATCTGAAGCTTTTACAAACTATGTTAAAACAAAGCACACTAGAGGTCAAGATGGACAAATCATGAGCAAAATCTCTTTTTTAGGAAATCAACCCAAAGATCAAGGACAGTTTTCAAGTTAAAATAGAAAAAAACTATAATTAAAATAGGTTCTCATGGTCTTTAGGTAGCGGGGGTGGAAGATCATCAAGAGGAAGAGGTGGCATGAACATTAACTCAGGAACTATGTGCTAAGTTTTTTTTTTTGGGTTAGCACCGGGTCTCTCGAACGTAGTTCTTTAACTAATCTCGGAGGTGCACATTCCCTCAGCTAGGAGTTTTTCATAAGTGCACCATGGGAAAATCAAGGGATAAATCTCTAGGTTGATGGTCACGAGATAGCATGACCCTTAGTTTGAACCCGTGACCTGGGGGAGCAAATCCCCAAACCCATAATGATAAATTTCGCTAAAGCTTCGTGGTTTGTGCCAAGTTTTTAGTAGACTGAAAATACTGTAATCAAATGTTGCCATAGGTTTGATGATGTTTACCAATAATTGCTCCTAATCAAAACAAAAATAACAACAGAAACTCAAGCTTAGCTTATAAGACCAATTCAAAGACTGTGAATGATCCTGCTTAATATGCTAACAGTGAAGTAAATTGTCATGTCACTGAGGATGCTAGGCATATTTGTACAGAGAACTGTATACAATGGTAGTCACATTCTCATTTTTTGTAATGGTGACAAACTATCCAGGATGCATATAGGAAATTCAATTATGTATACCATAAACAATGGAACCTTGTTACTATAAGACACATTGTGTGTTCTTGAAATTAAGAAAAACTTACTCAACATGTCATAACCTGGTGCATTTTATGACATAATTGTTGAATTTGACTCTTTGGGTGTTGGCAGGTACAAAGGAACAAGAGTGGTTATGTCTGCTTAAGGGAGACTAAGAGATTGATAAGCCCCAGGTCCGGTATACTTATTTTAGAAAGAATAAGTGAGCTTGTTAGTTGAAAATTGGTTCATTTTGAGGAATTATGCTTCGAGTGTCCTTTTATGTCTTTTAACCTATAAGTTAGTTACCTCTTATATACATACTGTATGAATATGACTAGAAGTCAGATTTGAGAGGGTGGAGAAAATTATTGAGCTAGGCTCTTGTGGAGAGACCAAACCTCTCAAAAGTTTAGAATAGGAGAGAACAAGTCTCTCGAAAGCTTGTATCGTTTCTTCTGACTTTTATTGTTCTAATAAAATCCTAAGAGGAATTCTTAAGGAATCTCTTTGATTATCGATAAGAACTTCTAACGAATAGAAGTCTTACCAATTGGTGCGGTGAGCTGCAAACATGGCACCTAAGAAGAATCAAGATGTTAAATAATATGGGGATGAGCGTCCTGGTACGGTGGAAGAAGACATGGAGACGATGAAAGAAGATATGGCTTCGATGAAAGAATCCATCCAAGACTTGAGATGACAACTACAACAACAATTACAGCAGTAGCTGCAACTTTTCCTAGAAGCCCAAGAAACAAGATGGGCGGAAAGAAAATCAAGAAAGTGCAAGAGAGTTATCGTCTGCCAATGAAAAAGAATCAGGGGCTACTCCAACGTCTGTGGGGGACATTTGGAAGAGTAAGAACATGGGCGAAAGTTCTAGCAAAAGGCAATTCGGTTAGAATTCATACTGCCAAGAATCATGACTCAAGAAACTAAAAATGTCAACTTTTGATGGCATTAATCCGGACAGGTGGATCGTCCAAGCGGAGCGATATTTTAGCTTCAACCAATATAATGATGAGAAGAAGGTAGAGGCTGCAGTCATCTCTTTTTCGGGAGATGCTCTCCTTTGGTACCAATATGAGAACAAGAAGCGAGTCATTTTGAGTTGGGAGGAAATGAAGCAAATGGTGTTGAGGAATTTCTGAGATACACAAAAAGGGTCATTATATGATCAGTTCTTGGCCATTTTACAAGAAGGATCCGTGCTGGAATACAAGAAAAGTTTTATTCAAATGTTGGTTCCATTGGAAAAAATATCAAGTAAAGTGAAATTGGGCACTTTTATCAATGGACTACTCCCAGAAATCAAAACTGATTTAAGGGTCCAGCGACCAAGAAATATAGATGAGGCAATGGAGATAGCACAAAGTATTGAGGAGAAATTAAAGGCAGTTGCTCAACACAAATCATCGGTGGGATACCTAGCCCCGAGAAGTAATTCTTACAACCAAACGACATTACAGTTTGCTGGGGCAATTAAAGGAAGCTCCGGAGGGAGAACCATAGTCTTAAAACCAGCCGACGAGGTCAAGAGAATCACAGATGCTCAAGTCCAATATAAAAGGGGGAAGAGTCTTTGTTTCCGCTATGACGAAAAGTGGGCTCCCGGTCATCGATGTAAACAAAAAGAAATGAATGTTCTGCTGCTCCATGAGGAGGATGCGGAAAATTCATTGGAGGAACATCAAGGGGATACCTTGGCCGAGCTAGATTCCATGGAGGTGAGTGACAAAGTGGAGGTTTCTTTTAACTCTGTTGCTAGTCTTTCAACTTCTGAGATAATGAAACAAAACGGGAAAATTGGATCTTGTGATATAATTATTTTAATTAATCCCGGGGCCACACACAATTTTTTCTCTAAAGAAATTGTGTCGAAATTAGAAATTCTAGTCATCAAAACTGGAGAGTGTGCAGTGGCTATGGGAAATGGTGACTCTGTCAAGAATGATGAGGTTTATGAATGGGTGAATGTACGTTTTCAAGACCTAGAAGTTTGGGATGATTTTTTGCCATTAAAAATAGGCAGCTCGAACGTGATCTTGGGGCTACAATGGCTAACTACTTTAGAGATGACCCATACAGATTGGAATTTACAAGCCATGGAATTTTAGGTAGGAAATCAGCGGGTACTTCTACAAGGTGATCCTTCTCTTCGTAGGACATTGGTTTCACTTAAAACAATGTTGGAGACTATACAAGCTGAGAAGTATGAGATCATAGTTAAGCTCAACCACTTGGTGAAGGAAGATGAGCAAGAAAGAGTGGTTCCCCAATTCTTGCAAAGCATTCTTTCCAAACATCCAGAAGTGTTCTTGCACCCAAAAGGATTGCCACCATCACGCACTCATGAGCATGCTATTATATTACATCTCAGGATAGCCTCTATTAGCGTGCATTTTCAGCATGCCTTATCGTTATCGGCATTTTCAGAAAGCTGAAATTGAAAAGATAATCCAAGAAACGCTCAAAGCGGGGATCATCCAAATCAGTAAAAGTCTTTTCTCTAGTCCCGTGCTCTTAGTGAAGAAAATGGACGGATCTTGCCAGCAAAACAAGTATATGACAGCCTCCCCAACCAGTCTTCTATAACCCATTCCCTTACCAGCTCAAGTTTGGGATGAGGTTACCATGGACTTAATCGAAAGATTACCAAAGTCAGATGGTGGGACACTATATTAGTGGTAATGGGTAGAATGAGCAAGTGTGCTCATTTTTTGCGGCTGAAGCGTCCCTTTACCGCATTTATAATGGCTAACCAGTTTATGAGAGAGATTGTCAAGCTACATGGCATTCCTCAATCTATTATCACAGATAGAGACCGGATTTTCTTAAGCCAATTTTGGAAGGAATTATTTAAACTCCAAGGGACAAGGTTCAAGCGAAGTACAGCATACCATCCACAAACGGATGGCCAATCCGAGGTGCTCAATAGGTGTTTGGAGACGTATCTTCGCTGCTTCACCTACGAGCAACCAAAGAAATGGTCTAAATGGCTAGCTCGGGAGGAGTATTAGTATAATACCTCCTACCATACTTCGCTAAAACACACACCATTCAAGGTGTTATATGGGAGAGATCTGCCACCCATTATTCGGTAAAGAAGGGGACAACAGCTGTATCTTTGGTGGAGGAGATTTTAGATACTCGAGATGATGTTCTTGATGATCTTTGTATGCACTTATTGCAGGCGCAACAAAGAATGAAGTAACATGCAGATTCTTAACGGAGAGTAGAAGAATTCCAAGTTGGTGATAGAGTGTTTCTCACCAGACCTTACCAATAGAGATCATTAGCAAAAAGGAGCAACAAAAAATGTTAGCAAGGTATTCGGGCCATTTCAGATTACACAAAGAGTTGGAAACGTAGCATCCAAGCTGGACCTGCCAGCTACCACTAGCATTCATCTTGTTTTCCATGTATCACAACTCCACTAAGCCCTGGGAGATGTCAACTCCTCATCAACTGTGCCACTGCAGATCATAACCCTATGAATCGGGAGACTGTTTATTAGAGGGGGAGAAGGTGAAGATGGTAGTGCTTGTACCAATGTTCATTATCAACTATCATGACAGTGTTGACGCTGGAGATATTTTCGGGCATGACGAACAACAACTACAAGATGAAGAGTTCAATTAAACTTGCAGAAACTGAATAAAGTTGTGACTAGAGCAAAACATGGCATTCACAAACCTAAAGGATATCCATCTAAGTAGGAGATAAATTCAATATTAAGGAGTGGACCAACTGATCCAAACTCAATAGAAGAGTCCTTAAACTCATATATTGGTTCACTGTAATGCAAAAAAAATTAATGCTTTATACATTAATAAAACCTGAGTTTTAGTTCCTTACTCACCATCCTACAACATAGTTGGCAACATATAGGTGTTTAAAGTCAAATATAATGTTACAAGGCGTTTTCAGAGACGTAAGGCTAGGCTGGTTGTCAAGGAATACACTCAAACAGCTGGGATAGATTTTTCAGAAACTTTTAGTCTAGCAATCAAGGCCTCAACTTTTTAGAGTAGTTCTTACTATTGATGTTTTAGAAAATTAGGTGGTTAGAGAGCTGAACATAAACAATGCATTTTTGAATTGGAATTTGCAAGACAATGTTTAAGATAATGTCAACATGCAGAAGGGTTTATGAATAGTTCTAAACATAACTTTGTTTGTAGACTTTAAAATGCCTTGTATGGATTAAAATAAACACCTAGAGCTTGGCATGAAAAATTAAAGAACACATTGGTTTATTAGCGGTTCAAAAAGTTAAAGTTTGATTCTTCATTGTTCTTCTACAAATCTAAGAATTAGATCATTATGGTTTTTATTTATGTAGATGACACGATAGTGACAAAAGGCAATTATTGGTTCTGCAAGAATTTGTTAAGAAGCTACATGCTCTATTTTCCTGAGAGACATGAGAGATTTATATCATTTATTTAGAATGGAAGTTAAAAGAGATGTTAATGGCATGTACCTGACCCATTCGAGATACAGAGAATAAATGGACCACCCTTGGTTTAGGAGTCCAAGGAAGAGTATAGTAAATGTAACAAAAACTATTCTAATGCCCATTATAATGCTGATAAACAACAGCGATGTTGCCGTTTTCATGTTCTAGCACTTCTCTGCAAACTTGTGAGTGGTAAAAGCTCTTTGAACTACTCTAAGTTTGTCTCCCATACATTAAAAACTAGAACGTGATAAAGGTTTTGTCGAGCAATCTATCATCTAATCATGAGAGGGCTTATATACCTAACTTCTAGTTATTTAACCAAGATCTTGTCCCTTACAAAGTGAATGTCAACTTTGATATGCCTTGTTTTTGGCATGGTATACTAGATTTGCAGCCAAAGAACTAGCACTCAGATTGTCTCACCACAGAAGTAGGAGTGGAGAAGCAAGGAAAGGAAACTTCATGTATAAGAGACTCGAGCTTGAGCTATGATTCTGTGTACAAATGTTGCACTTGTTCATGCTTCTTAGTGGACCATGAGACTAGGGTATCACCAAAATAAACACAGTGACCACCTTTTGATATTCTGTCATCTACACAGCATGCGCAATCTGCATTTATAAAACCTTAAAGCGTTAAGTCTACCACTAGGCTTTATGTAAAACACCATATCCCATTACCTTTAAGCTAGATATCTCAAAACTCTCTTAGCTCTCTACCACTGAGTAGTAGTAGGAATTTGTAGAAATTGGCTTAGTTTATTGACGATGAAAAAGATGTCTAGTTTTGTATCGGTTATGTACATGATTGCTAAGTTGTCAAAAAGCAACGAATAGTTGGAGAATGGAGAGACAACACTTGGAAATAAAAAAATAGGTGCAAAGATGACATGATAGTCAAAGTAATCAATCAAGAGCTAAATTTGGTCAAAATGATTATTGTAACTGTGGCAATTTCATTATTTGACATTTATTAGTTTACTTCACAATTTGTCCTTAATTTACCTTTACATTCAGATAAAGTAAAGGGTAAAAATAATTAACAGATTGATGCTTTCATTGAGAGATTCAAGAAATATACTAAAAAAAAATCGAGCTATAACAAAATCCAAACAAAAAAAAAAGATATCTAGAACGAGATCAAACAGTGCTCCTAATGCTGAAGGTGCATGTTAGATACTTGAGAATCCCTCTTATATTGACTAAGCTTAGCGCAATACATTGTGAGATGTTAGTTGAGAGAATAAAGTACTGGGAATATAAGGGCTTTGTCTGGAAACTTGTTTTTAATTTTTTTTTTTTACTTTTCTAAAACAAAATTCGTTTGGCAACATGAAAAAAATAGAAACTAAAATTTGTGTTCAGAACACAGTTTTGTTATTTGTTTCCTTCATCTCTCTCTCTCTCTCCAGCGCATCTAGTTCTTTTCCTTAAAATCTTCAATATATCTTAAATCTCATTCATCCCAAAATTCCACAACGGTTGAACCAAATGGATGAATATCCATTTCCACACCCATTTTCTCATCTTCTTCTTCCTCAAAACTAAACATGAAATCGTTTAAGCACGGGTACCCCATCGACTTCGATTCTTTCACTTCTTATGAATTTTTTAAGCACTTAATTTAAAGTACTCTTTTGTTGTCAATGGTGAAAAAGAGCTTGGAATTGTAGTCATACCCTTCATCGATTTATAAAACAAAAATCAAAGAAAGAAGAAAAAGGATTCGAGCTTTTAAGTTTTAAACGTTCTCGGTGGAACTTGACGTTTGTTTTCCCCGTTACTGTTGATCTTTTGTTGAACCTCTAGCTCTGATTAAGAGGTTTTGGCTTGGGAGGTATGAGCTCTCTTAGGGTGTATGGTGTATTTGCGAACCCTCCCCATCCCCCCTCCCCCCTCCCCACTACCCTTTCAGCTTCCCTATTTGCTGACTCTGTTTTGGTGGTGAGGGCAAAGCTAGGCTGCCCCCTTTGCATAGCTACGGGTCTGAATGAGAGAGAGAGAGAGATGAAGGGGGTGGAGTGTGATATTAGGAGGGGCTGGATATGTGATGTGATGAGTGAAGAGGGTGGGAGAGTGTTGACGTGTGATGTGATTAGGGAAGAGAGGGGTTGGTAAATTATGGGTAGTTTGTTTGATAAAAATTATGGTGGTTATTTGATTTGAAATTAAAATCAGTTGAATTTTAGGACGATTTGTGTTATGTTTAAATTAAAATTAAGTAAATTTGGGATAGTTTGTATGATGTGTGAACTAAAACTAGATGAAATTTAGGTTTAAATTAAATGAGTAGTTTATTTAGATTAAACAAGTGATATGTTTTGTAAACTTATTTTAGTAAAAAAAAATAAAGTCATATTTTTAATTAGAATTAAAATCTAAGAATTAAAATCTTTGATTTTCATCTAAAACACCTTATTCAAAAAATCATTAAATAATTATTTACAAACAATCATCTAAACGATTTTGTTTTCAAGTCTTCCGATAAAAACATTTTTAAAAACAATTTTCAAAAAACACTTTTATAAATGCACTCTTAAGCAGGCCCTAAGCTTCTATCCTATGCCGGCAGATTGCAATTAATCAAAACTATTCTCATAGCCATTCAAGATATTGGGCTGGCTTATTGATTATGACTAAGCAAGTTATCTAGAAAGTGAATGATGTGTTGAGAAGCTTCTTATGGAGTAGCAGTTTCGATGTGAAAAAAGTGCTAAAGTCTCTTGGGAATCAGCTTGTGCTCTTTTTGAAGGAGGCCTAGGTACCTCGATGGAATTTAGCAGTAGTTGCCACATTTTTAGAGCATGGTTTCCAAACTTAGGGACTCCCTTTGGATTGCCAACCTAGTGAAGCAGCACTCCATCTTTATTGTTAAAATGTCAGCTGATCCATCTTGGTCTTGGAAGAAAATACTTAAGGTTAGATATGTCACGAGCAAGTTTTGTGCCACAGAAATTGGAAGTGGCTATGGGATTTATATAATGACTAAACCCTGGCATCCTATTCTTGAAAGGGGGCATGACTTGATGCATAACACAAGTTGGGGCCTCACTACTGCTATTTCGGCTTGCACATTGGGGTACTCAGCTTTACTATTTTTATCTACTGTATTTGGGTAGAAAGAAATAGGAGAGTCTTTGTTAGTAAGTGTATTGACTCTGATTTGATTTTAAAGAAATTTTCTAGGATATCAGGGAAATAATCTGGTTTAAATAAATGAGCAAAATATGGAGGTGGATCCAAGTGGTAACCTGCTTCTTGAGAAATGGGGTATAACTAGGGATCAAGCTTAAGAGTCTTCTTAGTTTGTCCATATGATGGTTTTTTGTTTTTGTTTCTGTGTGTTTGTTTAATGTTTTCTAGTTCCTCGGGTATACCCTTGTGTTTGTGTAAACGTTTTGGTTGAATATAATCTAACCTTTTAATAAAAAAAATGGAAAATGGAAGGTTTGTATTGACTTCACGGACCTGAATAAAGCATGCCTCGAGGATGATTGTCCACTCCCTCGAAATGACCAGATGGTCAATTCAACATATGGACACGAATTTCTCAGTTTCATGGATGGTTTCTCTGAATACAATCAGGTAATGATTTACTCACCAGATCAAGAAGAAAACATTTTTTTATAACATATCAAAGTATTTACTTTTACTAGGTCATGCCATTTGGACTTAAAACGTTGGGGCAACCTACCAACGACTAGTAAAATATATATTCTAAAAGCATATAGGGCGGACGATGAAAGTCTATGTAGATGATATGCTTGTACAGTCAAGGGACTGAGTAGACCATGTCCATTATCTAGAGGAAGCTTTTCTAAGTTACGAAGGCACAACATGAAGTCGAATCCAGACAAATGCGCTTTTAGAGTAAAAGCTGAATTGTTTAGGGGACACATGGTCATGCAAAGAAGAATTGAAATCAACCCAAATCAAGTCAAATTAATAGTAGAAATGAAGCCCCCAATAACCTTGAAAGACTTGCAAAGTCTCACGAGAAAGCTAGCGACAATTAGTTTATTCTTGGTCAGATCAATAGATAAGTGCAAGCCATTTTTCTCTAAGCCAAAGAAAAATTCACCACAACGGTGAGACGAAGAATGTGAAGCAGCTTTCCAAGAGGCAAAAAAAAAATTAGCTTCACCTTCTCTACTATCAAAGCCGCACTTGAACAAAGACCTATCTTTGTACCTTACAGTTTCAGAAATAGCCGTTGGTGCCGCACTACTCAGAGAGGAAGATGAACTATAGATGCATGTCTACTTCATTAGTAAATGCCTAGAGAAAGTAGAGAGCAAGTACAAAAAGATAGAAAAATTGTCCTAGCCTTGGTGAGTACAATGGGAAAGCTCAAACCTTACTTCTAGGCACACACAATCATAGTGCCAACGGTATTTTTGATCCACAACATTCTGCATTGGCTAGACTTGGCCAGCGGATTGGCTAAATGGACAGTAGAGTTGGGGCAGTATGAAATCCTTTACGTGCCGAGGACTTCCATGAAATCACAAGCCTTGGTGGATTTTATTGTAGCATTTACCACAGACCATTTAACATCAAATGGCAGAATTAACACAACTACAGGAGAATGGAAGTTGTTCGTGGATGGGGCATCAAACCAAAATGGAGCTAGAGCAGGCATTGTAATTTGAACCCCACACGATGAAGTCATAGAATAAGCTTTGTCGTTTAACTCCAATGCTTCCAACAATGAAGCTAAAAGCAGTATTTGCAGTAATCTGCCTCACTATAGAACTTGGGTAACAAAAATACATATCTATTGTGATTCTCAATTAGTGACTAACCAGATTGTAGATAGTTATAAAACTAAAAATGAAAGAATGGTAAAGTACCTCCAGCGGATATTGGAACTCGAGGAATACCAAATAACGCAAATATCAAGTGGAGAAAAATCTCATGTAGATGCCCTTGCAACCTTGGGGTCATTCATGAAAGCTCAAGGAAAAGAAGTATCCTTGTGGAATTTCTGGAAAGCCCTAACATAGAAGATCAAGTACCAGTGTTCAACAACGAAGAAGTGAAACCCAGCTGGCAAGACCTGATAATAAGTACAAGATGGAATGCTACTAGAAAATAAGTTAGAGGCTCAAGTTAGCTATCCCAATAGGTGACCAGGTACTCCATTTTGAATGACAAACTTTACCGAAGATCCTTTTCAGGCCTGTACCTAAGATGACTAAGCAAAACAAAGGTAAAGTATGTATTAATAGAATTGCACAAAAGAATTTATAGGAACCATATCGGAGGAAGATATTTGGCACACAAAATACTCAATGAATGATATTATTGGCCAAGGATACAAGCAGAAGTAAAGGAATACGTCAAGAAGTGCGATAAATGCAAGCGGTTTGCTTTAATGCCCAAACTAGCACCTGAAACACTCTAGACTCTAGCGGGCCCATGACTCTTAATGCAATGGGGACTAGACATAGTTAGACCTTTGCTAACGGCCTCACCTCAAAAGAATTTTCTCATAGTAACCAAAGACTACTTTACCAAGTAAAAAGAAGTTAGGGAACTAGCCAGAACTCGCGAGGAAGTGGTAAAAATATTTTTGTGGAAAGAAATAATATGCATGTACGGGATCCCAAATATTATAATCTCAGATAACGGACTGCAATTCACTGGAAAATGATTTGGAATTCTATGAAGGATTGCAAATAAAAGCCATATACTCTACTTCATACTACCCACACGGGAATGAGAATCTGAATAAGAGGGAGAGCATAAAGCCCAACGGCTCAAATCTAAAAAGAGGGAGAGCATAAATTCCAAATCTGAATAAGAGGGAGAGCATAAAGCCTGAATCTAAAAAGATGGAAAGTATAAAGCCGAATCTAATATGAGGGAGAACATAAAGCCCAAATCTGATAGGAGGGAGAGCCCAAAAGTCAGAGAGCTCACTAAGAGAACCCAAAATTAAAATTTACCTAAGTTTGCCAAGTGGTCGCTTAAGGCTAAATCAATTGAAATTTGCTTAGGTTTGTGAAGCGACCGCTTAAAGTAACATCAATTAAAATTTATCTAAGTGTGTCAAACGACAACTTAAGATAAAACAAATTAAAATTTGCCTACGTGTGCCAAGCTATCGATTAAGGCAAAATCAACTAAAATTTGTCTATGCCTTCCAAGCGGCCTCTTAAGATAAAATCAACTAAAATTTGCCTAAGTGTGTCAAACGGTCACTTAAGACAATTCAATTAAAATTTGTTTAAGTGTGTCAAGTGTCCACTTAAGGTAAAATCAACTAAAACATGTCTAAGTGTGCCAAATAGTCGCTTAATACAAAACCAACAAAATTTTATCTAAGTGTGTCATGTGGCCGCTCAAGAATTAAAATTTACTAAGTGTGTCAAACGACTACTTAAGGAAAAACCAACTAAAATTTACCCAAGTGCACCAAGTGGTCGCTTAAGGCTAAACAACCTAAAATTTGCCTAAGCGTGTGGCAAACCCAACTAAAATTTGTCTAAGTGTGTCAAACGACCGGTTAAGGTAAAACTGACTAAAATTTGCTCAAGTGTGCCAAGCGTTCGCTTAAGATGGAGCCAACTAAAAGTTACATAAGTGTGCCAAGCGACCACTTAAAGTAAAAGTAACTAATCAAACGACGTTTTAAGCATGTAAAAAAAAAATCTAAGTAAAAGAACACATTGAAAAAAAAGGAAAAACTATTGCATTGATAAAGGAAGAGTTCAAGTACAAGAAAAGAAAAACTTAAGAAAATGACAACAAATTGATAAAAAGAAGAAGGAGAAAAGCTTAATCTAGTACAATGTGCTTAGCCAACGGATCATATGGCCTTTGCGTCTCCTCGGAAATAACTTCCTTGGTGACAACATCGGCAATGACTGGGGAAGGAGAACTTTCCTCGTTGGGTGGAGGAACTGCTTTAGTCAGCTTAAACACAATGGGATGCCCGAGCAAAGCCATCGAGATAACCAATGGTGTGGGCTTCCTTCTCGATTAGTCTGAATTGAGTAATATAAAGGTCATAAGCCTCCTCTTCCGTCTTCTTCAGCGCCTCAGGCGTTGAGGCCTCCACCTCTCAACTACCACCCGAACAACCTTTTGAGTGCGAAGATCGGCCTCAACCCTTACCTCTGTTATCTCCAACTTAACCGCTTCCACTTGGCTTTTCACCTTTCCATGCTTTTGGTCCTTAGCGGTTAGCTGACGCCTCAGGTTAGAGACTTTTTGATCATGGTAGCAAGGGCATTTTGATCAAGGGTGGCCTGCGAAGAAAAAAAACCGTTAGTAAGTATTAAAAAAATAATATATAGAGAGAAGAATAATGAATGTTTACTCGAAGGAGACTATGGTTGACTACCTTTTGGAGAGTCTCGACATTGTCTTCTCCAAGCTGATCTGCATTGGTAGAGCATTGAAGAAGACTCGTGATCATATGGGAGTTCTCATGGTCACCTATAAGATTTTTCTTGTAAGGAATCCTCGAGTTAAAACCTGAAGGGAATATGGATCAAAATTCTGGTGCTGCCCCAAAAGCACCTAACCCATAATCGAGAGAAGTGGGCCCAACAGGGGCAAAAGATGGAGAAGTAGACCAATTCAGTTGAAAAGAAAGCCGAATAGTTGGAGCAGTAAAAAGGGAAGAAATTCTCACAATAAAAGAAGTATGAACATGAGAATGAGAAGTCTCTCCTAAAGAAACTACAGGCCTAGAGTCAGACTCCAACCTCGACAGACGTTGCGAGTGTTGTAGCGCTAGAGTGAAAGTTGCATTGGCCTTATACTCTCGAAGGATTCAACAAAAGAATGGGAGGTTGTTGAAGAGGAACTGCTAAAGGAGGCAGTTAGCAGAGGTAGTCGTCCGGAAGAAGAGACAATGGCTAAAACCAAAGGTTGAGGAGGCAGTGGAAGGACATTAGTCACGATTTTTTACTCCATAACTGAATAAATCTTTACTTTATCACTGGGAGTCTCGAACGGATGAGAATTCTTACTCTTGTCTACAAAAGAAAAGAAATAGTTAGAAAATTAAAGGAAATACAAAATGCAGAATAAGAAAAAATGGCATGAAGAGGGGTAAGGTCAAGCACCAAACGACCTCTACTCAGTAGGAATTTAGAAGTGATAGCCTCATCCCTAGTCCACATAAACTTGGAATGCTTCTGTATTCCACCATTTATCACCCTTCGGTAGGTACAAAATTAATGGACCACCAATCAGGCCACTCCTCGGAGTAGCAAAGTAAGTGTTATTCTTCTCCTTAATGGAGTAAAGTAGCAAGAATTCAGTAAAAAAAATATAATCCATACAACTAATTCAAGGACTCAAAACATAGAAGAATCATATAGCTATTCTGGGTAAACTTAGCGGGAGAACCATCGTGATAATGAAAAACTCCTAGAATAAAGGAGAAATAGGGAATCTGAAACCTAGGGCTATATGCATGGTGATGAAATTTAATTTCTTGGATTGAGGAGTGGGCTAACAAGTTCGCATTAAAGTAAGAACAAGAAACTCCATCAGGGAAAGTCTTACGAAATTGGGTTATAAACCTATTGAACTCTTCCCTATTTATAATTCTGGGAATAGAAGGAGAAAAGATGGAAAAGAACCAAGCAAGAGGAAAGTAGGAGAGAAAACGATGAAGAAACTTAGTAGAGAAGGCATGTAAAAAGAGAAATAAGACAAAGACCTTTCAGTTATATTGTTGCGGTCGTCAGATGTCGTATTCAAATTGAAATTAATAACCGTAAAAAAGGTGAAACAACATGTAGCAGTAATCAGTGTACGAAATCTGAAAGGACTAAGGTGTGGAGCTTAATTAGAGGAAAAGGAAAGAAACGAAAGTTGAACCTATCAAAACACCTCATCACTCAAGAAAGAAAATGATGGCATGTGATAATATGAAACAACGCTAGACGGAAAGCAATGATTATGAAAATGATGTCATCAATGATGAATTAATGGTCTAATGTTTTACATCAATGTTTTACAACTGTCGAGTAAAATATGGACATTTGTACAGGAAGGAAGTGGCGAATAGCTAGATAATGGAAAGACGACTCCTGAAAATTAGAGAGTTGCAAAGATGACATGGCGGTCATAGTAATAAACTAAAAGCTGAATTCGGTCAAAGTTACTATTGTAACTGCCGCAATTTCATCAATAAACAAGATAAAAGTAGTTTAGATCTAATTCTTATCTTAGTAAAACGGCCATGAAAAGAAAACCTATACATACAACCTTATGTATTGTAGAAAAGGGAAATTTAATTCAAGCTCTTTACACGACAATCGAATCTCTCATTATTTGGAATTTATTAGTTTAATTCATTTAGTTTGTCCTTACTTTTACACTTAACATTCAGATTAATTATAGGGTAAAAACCGTATACAGGTTAGATACTAAGACCTTAAAGTGTTAGTCTCTCACTAGGCTTTATGTTAACCCCATATCCCTATTACCTTTAAGATATCTCAAAACTTACTCTCTTAGCTCCCTACCACTGAGTATTTAGGACTTTGTAGAAATGGCTTACTTTTTTTACGATGAAAAGGATGTTTGATCTTGTATTGGTTGAATATTGAAGACCTCCAATGACACTTTTATAGAAAGTTGCATTCCTCAAGTGTTCACTAGGAGGCTGACATTTGCTTACCTATAAATATCGGTGTGGGGCAAGGTTTAATCTATCCCTATCTTCTTGAATGTTGAGAATTGTCCAGAAACACTAACACTAGCTTCCAAAAGTTTACTCAGTTTGCTTATCCACTCACCCCTATGGTGAGCAGATAGTAAGTGCTGCACCATGGGCATTGATGCTGTTAATGTGAATGCAATAAGAGTTCTGAATTTCTCTAATATAACCTTTACGTGGTAGTCTCACCTCAAAAGGTTAACATATTAGGTGACATGACTAACCATACTCATAAATCTATCAACCTTTTCTTTACATTCTTAACTGTGACAAAAGACTTGACATGATGCTTCAACATTCTAATTCAATATGAAACATCTTTTATATTGCAAAATACAACTTGTCCAAATGAACCTATAACTAAATTCTTTCAAATTTCACCGTCTTTACAAACTTTATAAATGTATGAGTAAGTGCCTTTAAACTTAAAACTTAAAGAAGTCAGAGCTGTTTGAGTTGTTCTTCTGTTTCATCTTTATGAATCTCACTCTCCTAGATTCAAAATAATTCTCAATCCTTTTTAATCATTTCACAAAATAATTCTATATTTTCAACTTAATTTTTCCCTGTTGGTTGGCCCAAAAATAGACTACCTAGCCTAGTGGAGGTTCTAAATTGCTTTCGGGTTAGTCAAGAAAGCAAACTCTTCTTTGGGTCATATTTGGATTTAGAACCTTATCTTCAATTGATAATGTGGACCTTTTAAATGAAAAATATAATAAAGGTGTTGTGAAAAAAATGAATGGAGGAAAAATTTATGAATGGACCTACTACAGGAAAAGACTTCATGATAGTCAATATGAGACTCCAACACCCATCAATGCACAGTGTTCTTCGACTCATCGTTACTTTAGATGGTGAAGATGTTATTGACTATAAACCAATATTGGGTTATTTACACAGAGTGATGAAAAAAATTGTGAAAAACCGAACAATTATCCAATATTTACCTTATGTAACCCGATACCTCATGCACGTCATTTGAATATTGTTGTACACCACTCGTGTTGAAAAATGAGTATACTCTATTTGTGTTATATGAACCTTCAAATAAGTTTGTCACAGTTTCGTCGTCGGAATTAAAGAAAAACCTCTTATAATTCAATTAAACGACGAGTTAATATAATTTATACATCATTTGTATGTTGTTGTACACTATTCGTGTTGAAAAATGAGTATACTCTATTTGTGTTATATGAACTTTCAAATAGTTAGGTTTGTTACAGTTTCGTGATCAGAATTAAATAAAGGCCTCTTATAATTTAATTAAATGACGAGTTAATATAATCGTATGTCACACTCAACATGATAAGATCATTGATTCACGTCACACATCTCCTAATCCCTATGAAAATTTGTAATTTTGTTAAAAAGAGTTTGTTGCTATGGTAATCTAAATCCACCGTACAAGAAGAAAAATAAATGTAAAGCGAGAATATGTCCAATACTCCAGGCTATGAAATATTCTCCATATCTAAAAAAATTATATATTTCTTTTCGTTTTCTTCTCTCCTAAGTTTTTAATGTTGCAATAACCAAACACCATTGACTAAAGACTTAAAAAAAACAAATCAAATTTGACTAACCAAACCCTTCCCCAAGAAAAAAAAAATTAATGCAAGAAAAACCATTTTATGAACTCTATAAAAACCTCAAATCGCCAAACAGATTGACACAAATACTAAAGGAAATGGAAGGGAAGCAAAGTGAAGTTGTTCTATTTGGAACATGGACAAGTCCATACTGCACTAGGATCGTCTTGGCCCTTAAAGTAAAGGGCATATCTTATGAGTTTATTGAGGAAGATTTATCAAACAAGAGTGAGTTGCTACTCCAGTACAACCCTGTTCATAAGAAGGTACCTGTGCTTGTGCATAAAGGGAAACCTATTTCAGAGTCCCTTGTCATTCTTGAATACATAGATGAGTGCTGGAATCACAGCCCCAAACTCTTTCCTGAAGATCCTTATGAAAAAGCAAAAGCTCGATTTTGGATCAACTTTCACGATCAAAAGGTAATATCTCATTATCGATTTCTTTTTCCATATCATTTAAATTCGATATGCAAAACTTGTCATGTCTAACACATTTTCTATAATATATTTGCAATAATGTATATAACATTATTTTGTCACGCAGATCGCACCAGCAGGCTTACCCGTGATCATGTCTAAGGGAGAAGAGCGGGAGAAAGCAATCGAGCAGCTCCATGAACTGATCGAAGTGTTTGAAGAAGGAATGGAAAAAGATTTTCCTGGAAATTTTCCTTTCTTCAAAGGAGAAACACTGGGGATTGTGGAGATCGTTGTGGGTGCAAACTCATGCAATTATGCAGCTTTTCATGAGGCTTTGGGTATGGTTCCTAAGCCTGGAAAGAACCCTGCATTCTTTACCTGGGTGAATGCTCTGAAGAACAACACAATAATGAAGGAGACACTTCCTGCTCATGACAAACTGGTTGCTAGAATTAGAGAGAAGTTTTTCGTGGCACCTAAAGCTTGATCAACAAGAAGACTTCCATCATATCACTGTGTTCTTAGTCACTCTATGTTCGAATAACTCTTTTTTAAGAGATTTATGCTTACAAATGTTATTTTGGGTGTACCGACATTATTAGTAGATTTATGCTACAAATGTTATTTGGGTCTACGGACATTATTAGTAAATACTAAACTAGCTTTGCAAAATATACATAATGTATATTCACATAGGGATACCGGCAGAAAAACAAGATTGAGAATGAGTTTTCCTGAGGGATGAACTTGGGACAAAAACATGTATGACATGAACATGTGGAATTTCAGCATCATGTTACATAGTCACCCATAGCTAGAGTTTTTTTTTTTTGAAACTATAGCTAGAGTTAACTTGAAAATGAATATTTAGATGAAATTCTAAAGCAACTCATTTTTCTTTATTCATGGCAAGCCTCCTAGCATGGTCGTCCATTTTGGGCTGCCAACACTGCCTAGGCGGGTCATGCTAGGCGATGGCGTGTTGTCTTCTCATGGTGCCTCGACGTGATCATCCGTGCCGAGACTCCTAGCATGGGCATGATGTGACAATGCTCTTCTTTGTCATTCTGCCTTAGCCTCTCTAAACATCTAGTGAGCCAAGGCGCACGTCTCGACTAGAGTGCCCGCATACCACATAACCATCATATTAGTTCTCAACTCCATCAATAGCCGTGCCCCAACCTTGATAATGTTGAGCATTATTACTCATTTACCTACTTTTGCATCTTGAAAGTTAATTGGTAAACGAAAAAAAATGTGAATAATTGCATCTCTATTGTTTGAAAAATTTAAATTCTTGGAATATCTAAATGAAAATAGTTATATGAATGAATTTTACTGTATTAATAAATTCATTCCATTTCCTCCTAATTCCACTTACTTTTTCGTCTAATTCTTCTTTCCTCGTATTTTTCGAGATCTAAACATAACCTGAGTGTATATGCAAGAAATACACCCGATATAGTTGTGTCGAATAACAGCATGAATAGAAAACCAAGAGCTATAACAATTTCAAAAGCACTTGCCAACCAAGAGAAAGGAGGTCGCTAGTAGAAATCATCTGGTATTGCTTAAAACAAACCCAACTAGAAGTAATTCAAACTAACTAAATCACATCAGATTGAAGTTGTCGACAAATGAAATCATGCAAACTCAATAAAAATTCGAACAACCTAAAACAAATTACTTGTGCATGGTTCACTTCTTGTCCGCCATAGCCAAAATGACAATAAAACATTATCATGTATTCAACTTAGCTCTTTGATGCTTGCTTCTCCTTTGCCTTCTGAATCTTCAATACCTTTTTGACAATCTTTTGTTCTTCCACCAGAAAAGCTCTAATGATTCTACAACACAGAAAGGAAATGCCTCAATTTTTCAGATTATATCAAAAAACAGAGAAGTAGACACTCTAAAAAGGGTCTAAGAACAACAAACCTCTCTCGGACTGCGCCTCCAGACAACACTCCACCGTAAGAACGGTTTACAGTTCTCCGATTCCTAGATAATCTAGACCTCTTATACTCCGCGGGTCTTAAGTGAGGGATCTGCATACACAACCAAAATTACTTCTCAACTGAAAGTATACTTAATTGATGAGGATTTTAATTATCAATTATTTCATACACAAAATTGGAAATTAACTCAACAAGATTTTGAGAAATCTCACACTACAAATGAGTGTTCTACATTTCATACATAATAAATGGAACACAAAGTTACAGCCCTACTAGTAAGGTTGTAGTTTTTTTTTTGGCTAAAGTGAATATAGAAGGTAGGTTTAGAAACTAGAAAAGATTTCCGTTTAATTAAAGCAAAAAACATTGGGAGGTGGGTATAATTTTTAAAAGGGGAAAGGAAAATCAGTTGGAGTTGTCAAAATCCAACTTTACAGCTTATCACTCAATCATACTTGTTTAGCCATAAAATCCCATAACATTATTGCATCCCAAAAACACATACACGAGTAAGCAGTAACAGAGAGAGAGAGGGAGAGAGAAAGAGAGAGAGAGAGAGGGAGAGAGAGAGAGAGGGAGAGAGAATAGATACCCCTTGAATTCTCTTTCCAGTGACTGGGCACTTGGGGCCACTTGCCCTTTTCTTAGTGGTCTGATACACTAGCTTCCCACCTGAACTCCCCCAAAACAGAGAGCAGAACAAATCAATGATCAATTCATGCTGTAAATGGTACGATCAGGAGGCGAATAGAGGATACAGAAGGATCGAGTACCAGGAGTCTTCACGACCCGGTGTTGGTTGGATTTCGTGGCGTAGCTGTGACGTTTCCGGTATGTCAGACGTTGCACCATCTTCAACAAATTTCAGAAGCCTATCTCGCTCTCGCTCTCTCGCTCTCTCTCTCTCTCTCTCTGACACTCGATGACGAGATGGGAGTAAGAGAGGAGTGATTGCCCCGGCACTTCGGAAGGTTGTTTCGGGATGTTTGGATGCCCTAGATCCAAGGGCTCAAATAAGATCTTGGACTTTGGAATTGGTCCTTTAATCTGCGGTTCATGGGCTGGACGCTCGAGATTCAGTCAATTGTAACTGAGAATAGATCATTTTAAGAAAAATATAAAAAATATCAAGAATAAAAGAAAAATAAAAATAGTCACCTAAATTCGAAAAAAAGAAAAAATCATGTGACAAAAACAATCCACAGGCGCCGACAAAGTTTTGAATTGTCCATAAAGTTTATATAAATATATGTACATATAAAATATATTGCAAAAAGTACACAAGTATAAGCAATTTATACCGTATATATCATATAAACTATTAAAATCTAGAAAAGTGCTTCGCGTGGTGTGATTATTTTTTATGCGTGAAAGTCCATTTTTCGATAATTGTGCCAGTGAGCTTCACAAGCCACCACATACTCAACTCCCATGATGAAATCGGCAATGCAAGATTGCTTGAGACTTCTCCATACCATGCTCCGCCATTCAGAGTGAACGTGGATCTTGACGTGGACCTCTTGAAATCTTTGTCCGCTTAGAAATCAGAGTCGGTATAATCTGTCATATTCATGTTAGTACCAGAATACACAAGCATGTAGTTCATCATTCTCCTAAGATACTTAAGAATATGTTTGACAGCATTCCAATGCTTGAGTCCTAGATTAGATTGAAAACGACTCACCTCGTCTACGACGTAGCAAATATATAGTTTAGCGCAAAACATTGCATACATGAGACTTCCTACGACTGAGACATAGGGAATCTTTCTCATGTCTTCCTCTTCTTGAGCAGTCTTGAGAGACTACTCCTTGGAAAGGTTGACTCAATGCATAAAGGGAAGATATCCCTTCTTGTAGTCTTGCACACTAAAGCGATCCATCACCTTATCAATATAAGATGATTGAAACAGTGTCAATTGTGTGTTCTTCCAATTCCGAATGATCTGAATACCTAGGATAAAATCAGTATCTCCAAGATCCTTATCTGAGACTGCCGTCAAGGCATCTCCATAAGACATATACATGTAAGGTTATCGCATAACCACCCACTACATTGAGGTTCCGTAGGCTCCAGCTCCTGCAGCGGTTCTTCCGTTATTGAATCGTGAACATGTCCTAGGAGTCAGAGTCCTCCCACTCAATAATTCTACTAGCACAAGTGTGTTTCTCGGCTTCACACTTCTTATGTAGTCCTCTTCAAGAAAATGTGCATTCGTGCTCACGAATGTTTTTTTTTTGTTGGACTATAAAAGATGTATCCCTTCGTTCCCTTGTGATATCCTATAAACATGCATAAATTTAAACGAATTGCCAACTTGTCCATCTTCGGTCTTAACACATGTGTCGGGCATCCCCATGTCCTAAGGTGGCTTATGGATGACTTTCGTCCACTCCATCTTTCATAGGGTGTACTTGGTATCGTCTTTAACAGAATTTGGTTTAGAATATATGTCGTTGATTCTAAGGAATATCTTCAGAACGAATCTAAGAGGGATAAGTAACTCATCATGGATCTAACTATATCCAATAGAGTTCGATTCTTTCGCTCTGACACACCATTCTGTTATGAAGTGACAGGTGCTATAACCTGAGAAAGAATACCTTCTTCTTTAAGAAAGTCTTCGAACTCTCCTAGAAAATACTCTCCACCACGATCCGATCGTAGTGTTTTGATTTGTTTCTCTAATTGTTTCTCAACCATAGCCTTGTACTCTTTGAACTTTTTAAAAGTTTCAGACTTTTAGCATATTAGATGGCATGTTAAAAACATGAGTAATCATCTATGAAGGTTACAAAATATTCATAATCTCCTCTTATTTGAATATTCAATGGCCAGCATACATCACTATGTACGAGTTTGAGGCATTGAGTGGCTCTTTCACCCTTTGTTGAAAATGGTCTCTTGGTCATTTTACCTTCTATAAAGGACTCGCATGTGAGTAGTCATCCAACACTTAAAGTTTACAATGTACCATCCTTTGTGAGTCTTTTAATCCTATCTAGGCTAATGTGACCAAGATGTAAATGCCACAAGTAGGTTAGAATAATTGAGTCAGACTTCAACTTTTTACTATCCTTTTGTAAATATATATTTACTTTAGTGTCACATATCATTAGAACTTTTGGTTTTACATAGAATAAGTTGTTTATCATGCATTTAGTAGTAACTAAACATTCATTTCTTAAAACACCAATATCATTATCAATGAAATTCAAGAAAAATCTTTGCTCAATACTAGCTACTGAAATAAGTTTTTTTCCTAAAAACCGGGATAAACATCACGCAAAACCAAATAATCGTTCTCGAATAACAATTTAATAGTTCTAAATGATAATGTCGATATTAGTGCTCTATTTCTCCTACGGAAGCTTAACTCACCCTCGTTAAGCATTTTACTTTCCCTGAACCCTTGCAGGGGACAACAAATATAATTAGTGGCTGTTAAGTCTACAATCCATAAAAAATATAGTCAACAAAATAACAGGCTACGGTAACAAGTAATGTACCTTTGGATTTCAACTACTTGAGATAATCCAGACAGTTGTGTTTAAAATGACCAACGAATCCGCAATGATGACACTTGTCTTTCGACTTGTCCACTTTCACAGGGCCCTTGCCTTTCATAGCTTTCGAGTTCACCTTCTTAGCTTTTTTTGAACCTCTCTTGTGTTTCTTTTTTACGTCAAAGGTGGAAGGCTTACTTTTAGTAAAGTTTGTCTCTCCATTCTTTCTCTTGCCCTTCAGAAACAGGGCCTGAGTAGTTTGCAACTCCTTCATAAATTTTAAAAGAGAGTACCTTAACTTATTCATCGAATAATTAAGTTTAAAGTTCTCAAAAGTGTTTTGAAGGGTCTCGAGGATCATATCAACTTGAGTCTTGCCATTTACCCCAGCTCCCATGATCTCCATCTCATTTAGATAACTAATGATCAACATCATATGTTCTCTGATGAAAGTTTTGGATTTCATCCGGCAGTTCATGAAGTTTCGTACAACAGCCTGTTTGGCTCGACGACCTTGATCCCCCGAACATTTCAGTGATGTTCAACATCATATCAAATGCGGTCTCCATATTCTGCTAATATTTTGCAACACATTGCTAACTGATGCCAAGATGTAACACTTGGCGGTCTCATCAAAACGCAGCCAAAAAGTATAGGCATCATTTCCCTCTTGAATCGATTCAACAATAGGCTTAAGGGGACAATGGGTGGTGGGCACGAATTTGTGCTTTTCTACTGTCAGCACGATATCAAGATTAAGTTTCCAATCCACATAAATTTCACCAGTGAGTTTGTTTGCATTCAAGATTGTTGAGAGTGGGGATAGTGACATGATTACTGAAAAGAATAAATAAAGCGATGTAAATAAATAAATCATTTTATAAAAGTATGATTCATGATGTAAATATTTAAATATTTAAGAATCTGATAAAACCATATTTCTCCCGTGATATTACGATCAACAACAATAGCTCGGCCCATCTAGGGACAACGCCCGAGCTAGCTCTTATCGCATCCAGACCCTTCTCGTTTGGCTAACACTTCTCAAGATGTCTCTACATCTAGCCCAACCAATCACCAATTATTTTGGTCACCTTAGCCCTATTGACTAGCTCGTATGCGAGATTCCAATGTGATTCGGTCTAAGTGTTTAACCAACGCATTGGCTTTAAAGGTTGCCATGAACTAACGGTTCATCTAGGGACGGTTCGGCCTTACCACTTCTTTTACAAGCATTAGCTTCGCAAGCAACTCGATGACTCAAAATGATACGCTTCCCAAGTTTCTCTCGCTGAAGAAATGACCATTATGGCCGCTCAAAACCATTCATCGTGCTACGATCAAGTTTGCATTGGGGACCATAAGAAAGTTTTAACGTAAACGACCCTCCCACTTAGTTTTTGGAAAGTTGAATTTAAAAAAAAAACACAACTCTTTATAAATTTGAAAAATAAGTTTTAAAAATTATAAACTTTTATGAAATTTAAATCACAATTTAAAATTTATATTTTTATAAAATTCGTATTATATTTAAAATTATAACACATTATAAATTTAAATTACAATAATACATGTACATGTTACATAGTAATTTGATATTGGGATATCCTTATTTTTATATAGCATGTTATATGAGGATCCAAGATTAATAATAAATCATACATTCAAAATTAACCTCTCTATGACTCATTTATAATTAAAACTCCTAAAAAATAATAAATAAATTACAATAATTTAAATAGTAGTAATTATGGCGTCTGTAATTATCTCATTTTCCTTTAGGAAGTCCCACCCTTTTGTGATCTTTTACCACGGTCTAGTCCCATTTCAAAATTATCTTCAAGCTTTGATAAAAAATCCTTTTAATTAAGAAAAACTATTTATCTAATTAAAATAATCTCATTAAATATCATTTTTAAATTAATTGAATCTGATTAGTATAAAAATATTTTAATGACTTATTAAACTTGGCTTACCCAATCAATTAATAAATTTTTTTTTAAAAAAATTGACAACTGTCTTTTAAATTTCAAAATTCAAAATTCAAATTTAAAAGATAAAAAATAGAATTAGAGTTTTCGCAAAGGATCACATGGATAGGGAAACACGCGACACGCGTACCGTGGTAATCACAAGGATTGTTGTCGGCGGTGGCAGCGGGACAATCCCACCTCCGCTTCTGGCTGCCCGGCCACCGCCACCGGCGGAACTGCCAGGAGCCGACGGTGGAGTGGCGTGCGATGGAAAGCACGGTGGATGGCGACGAATGGTGAATGGTGGGGCTATGTATGGCGGATTCTCAGGATTCATTCGCGATTGATTTACATGAAATTTAACGATACAACCCTTGCAAAATTACATTAGATAAAACCGTATCACAATATCAGCGTACATCAATTCTAAAACTGAAAAATAACACCTAGAGCCAATCGATCGAGATCCATTCATATAACACATTCAAACATACTTTGAATCTGCCATACAAAAATTATATGCCAATATCATCATATTCATCCATGTATACGTTTAAACACTAAATATGCATATTCAAAAACCTGAGGCTCATATACTAGTTATTGGATCGAGTTTTAGATTTTAAAGAAAAATTAATGAACCATGACTAGTTCATGGGCGGAATATAAAAAAATCATATAAACGTATCGAGAAGAGATAGAAACAATTTATACATTTTTAATTAATGGATAATTTCTAATTTGGTGGTATCCAATTTCTATCTTGCGCTATTCCTTCTTCGTAAAGTTAGAATTGATCTTTGCATCGACAACCACCCGTTAGAATCATAAGTATATACCTGAAAGATTTTCATAGGAATGGAGTGTGGGCTCTCAAAACAACGATTAAAAGAGAAAAATCAAAATTTTCCTCTTCTCCTTAGAATATTTGGCGGCAACAGTGTGTTGGGGGAGAGACACTTTTTCTTCTATTATCTAACACTTAGGGATATGATTTTTCAAATCTTCAGAGATAACCCTAATACAATCTTTTATCATATTTAATTACAGAATTTACACATATACCCATATATGTCAATTCCCCTCTTCATATGCATTTATATGTAATTTTTACATCTCCCCTAGAGTCAAAATTGTATCCAAATTCATCAATCCAAATTGATGAATTAAATTGATCTCTATCAATTAATTAATTAATTTCTTATATTTACTAATCATCTAATAATTAGAAATTAACAAAATAATTAATTTGAACGTTAATTTTGCTCTTCACTAATTTAGTGATGACACTCATCTCATATGGGGCTCGGGAATTATGCCTTGGTCCAAAATATGTTTTTGGTCCAATTGTTGTTGTTTCATATTCGTGTCCTTATGAGCTATTTCTGAGACTTAATGAACCCAAATGAATAAAGTTGTGAGACTCAAATACTCGGCTAATTTACCTAATGAAATTTTCAGACCTATTTAATCCTAACATCATACGATTTCACTATAGGCCTGATGCCGATAGAACTCTTGATTCACGCGTGCTATATTTTCTGTTGGTGTAAATAAACATTTATATTTCACAGTCTACAGAATATTTAACGATATTACTCTTTGTGAATATCAGTAACAAGAGGGTGATGTAAAATTATAATTTTCCACCTCTAATTATTATTTTCTTAACTCCTTTATTGGCTGTGAATAAGAAAGTATAAGGTGATATTGTTACTTTTCCAATCTTATCACGAATTCCATATCTATGAATCACACAACTCCAACATAGTTGAATCATAATCTCAACAGTCGAGGTATTGACCGACAATTCGATCTTACTTGTTTGACATATCAAATATCGCAAGTAACTAAGTCAAGTTCTGTATCAACAACAGGATTAATGTAATTATGAAATTACTCTTAAGGTGTAACAATTAGATTTAGAGCTAGATAAACAGCTTTGATATAAACTAATTGACTAGTGATCTTTTCAACATGTTCCATAACATGTCTAGGTCAACTTTTAGAGTCTCCATTGCCATGCCCCTAGACCGCATCCTTTGGTTCAACCAAATAGTCGTAATTGGATTCGATTATCTAGTCGATCCTAAGACTACAAATAACATTATAAACTATCTCACAAGAGTTTGTTTGGAAGACTGTTCAGTCTTTACTCTTCTTACTTTTATAATAAATACATGACTTAACTAAATTATAAACACACTTTAATTGAAGAAAATATTCATTTATTCATAAAATTCAGTAAACATAAATGTCTCAGAAATAACTGTTTACTCATTAATAATTATTACATCCTACTTTATGAATATAATTCAAAGACTAGTTAGGGACCACGTGCGTTGCACGTATTTAAACTAAGTTAAGGATGTACTTCATATTTAGAAAGTTAAATATCATTAATTATCTTTGTAATTAATTCATTGTATTCATTTAAAGAAAGCCACGTCACACTTTATTATAATGAGCTAAATCATTAGATTGTACAAATTGAAGTTGAATGTACACACTAAATAAGATTTTACAAATTTGAATATTTCATAGATTGTCCCTTTATAGAAAACGAAAATAAAAATTTCACTTTGTTTCCATTTTCACATAGATAAAGAGGAATGTACATGTTTTTTCTTGACTTTACAAATATAATAACAACTAACTAATCTTTAAAGCTTCTACTTTACATTCTTAAACTTCTGTATAATCATTTGATTACATCTCGTATAGAACTTCAAAACTTATATATATATATCACCTTCTAACATTCAACAACAAATCAATAAATTTCAAACTCCTAACCAAACTTTGATTTTCCAGTCTTTTCATTATTGATCGGAGAGAAACTACATCTTTATATATAATTCACTTTTGATTCTACTACCTAAGAAATATGATTTCCTCTCACATTCTTATGTCGTTGAGTATTGTCAGTAGAGGCTTACCTATAAATTAATTGGGTGCCAACTTCCACTTGAAAATGGCAATGTTGAAAATATAGACTATAAATGTGCAACACTTTCATAACACTTGTAACAATATGTACTAAAGTGACTTTAGAACAAAGGTTAACATGTGTGTTTGACTTTATATAGTTAGGGTTCTCAAGTACATTCACACAAAAATCTAAAATTAAAAACATACCTATCTCATTAATTTTTTGATAGTTATTTTATATTTATTGTTTGAAAACAAATTTTGACAAATCAGTCTATATTTAGTTATATCTAGCTACATTCGATATTTTGTGAACCGTAGTTAAATCTATATATAAGCCATTATGGTTACATTATGAAATGTGCATTCAAGAGTGTTGTACACTAAAGCATATTGGAGATAAAAAAAATATTGTAAGAAAAGAAAAAGTCAAATTTCTTCAAAACACTAACTGAATAAATCATCTCTATTTATAAATTAAAATCTTCAAAATTTCTTGAGAAATTTTCAAAATTAAAATCTTCAAAACACTAAGTGAATCTTCAAAATTTCTTGAGAAATTTGATAATAAAAGGTAAGATGAGTTTTTAAATATTTTACTAATAAATAGGAATTTAACTGAAATGTTATTATCCTTGCCAACCAAAATATGTCTTTTAGTTTTACTATGGTCTACTAAACGGTGAAATTTTTTCTTTCAAAAATAGTAATTATCAAATAAGTCTTCTCATTAAGTGTTTATTATTTGCTATTTAGTGAGCGATAAATGCAATGTCTTCCATAATTATTAAATCTTAAAAACATATAAGCATTATTTAGGAATCAACATACTTTATAGATAAAAAAAGATATTCAAGAAATGAGAAATGTCATTAATTAGTAGTACTGAAATTAAGTTAAGCAATCACAAATATAAACAATTAAGCAAAAGCTAAGTTTTGATCTTAAAACGTTCCTTATTATTAATTATTATACTTTTTTGTTAATATTATCATGGTTGTTGTTGTTGTTGTTATAATGACTATTTTATCAATCTATGTCCAACTATCCATCTCTTCAAGTTCACATAACAGTATTAATTATAGGATCATAAATATAATTGATAATATTTAGTTAGTTAATTAGTTAGGAGTGACAATGAATGAAAGAGTAGAAAATGTAATTTTGATGGGCATTTTAGGAAAAGCAAAAAATATATGTGGACATAATTATCCAAAAATGATTCTCACCTAATTCTCAATTTTAATATATATAACAGTAAAAACTGTATTAACAAAAGGCTCGGAATCAATAGTAATTTAAGAAGGGGTATTAAGATGTAAGAAGACAAATAGTAAAAACTGTATTAACAAACAATAATTACAAAAACTATATTAGGGTGTAAGATTAAAAACTTACACAAGACCTCCCAGGGATAGATTTTCCTTACTTGTTTCCTTGATTGTTGAAAGGCCTCCCAGGCCAAGATTGCTGCCACGAGCTCCACTGTTGGATTGAAATCGACCACGGCCCCTTAGATTATTTCCTCCTTAAGAAGCATTGGCCATTAGAGAAGTTGTTTGCATCTGAGTCTCATGCTTCTTAGTTTGATCGGATAAAGATTGTCCTTCAGCCTTTAGGAGAACATGTAATTCTTCAAGATGTAGGGGCTCAGACTTGGTGTGAATTGAGGTCTTTAAAGCTCCATACTTAGAGGAGAGACCATCCAAAGTGTAGAGAAGAATGTCTTCATCATCAATTGAAATAGAGACTGCAGCAAGTTTGTGACAGGCAATCTTGATTATTTGCACATAATCAATCATCAACGATTTCATTGTATTTCTTGGAAATAGATTGAAGATCAGATTTGAGGGTTAAGATGTTTGAGCGAGAGAGAGAGAGAGAGAGAGAGAGAGGAAAACCGTCTTTCGAGAGATACCCAAGCTTCGTACCTTGATTTGCAACCGACTACACAAGAAAGGGCAGATTGCATAAGTGTAGCGTTGATGAGGGTCATCAGGGCCTGGTCTTGAGTGATCCATGCATAGAACTTTGGGTCGATTTTGGTTGTGGGTTCGTCTTTCTCGTCTTCAAGAAACTACGATAGGTAAGGGTGAGTACTATCAAAAAATTTGAACAGACCATGTGCTTTGAGAATTGCAGAGATTTGAAATTTCTACGTGATTAAGTTCGAAGAGTCTAATTTGATAGAGATTAGATTACAAATGTTATAAAGAAGAAAGATTGAATAAGGAAGATTTGCCATCGATGGACGTTTTTCCTCAAGGGTTTTTATACAATGGGAGCTTAGATGAAGAGAAAAGAAGACGTAAAGAACAAAGATGAGAAATAGAAACAAGAAGGAGAGAGAGCATCGAGAAGAAAGACTTTGATATATTCAATTAAAATTAGCAGGGAGAGAAAACCAAGTTAATATACAACAGGGTTAGTTAGAAAGGATAACAACCTATTGGTTAACCTAACCAAGATGTAGTGACATGGCAGTTCTCCTAATCAACTACTTATAACTCCTTGATGAAAAAGAAAAAGCAAGGAGTTTTCAAGCTCCTCACATTGTGAAACTTGAATCCTTGAATTACTAAACATGAAAAAAACCAAAACAGAAATAACAGAATATGAGGCTGTCATGGCTGCAAGATTGACAGGAGGATGCCTATCTTGGTAGGCATAGTTCATATGATGGAAGCAATCTATTACAGTGTGACCATGCTTAGAGCAGATTAGGAACTGAGGCCTTTGATCATTTGAAAGGCAGAAGTGTTGTTAGAGGAAATTTGACTAGAAGAGAAAAAGTAAAAATTTAGAATACCTAGAAAGACTTAAGAAAGTAATTTTAAAAGAAAATACTAAGTCTAACAATATCGCAAACCTTGCACAAACCCTTAAAAAATTCTATATGGGTTAAGGAAAGAAAAAAGAAGTTATCCTACATGAACTTCAGAAAGAAATTGAAAATATTAAAATAAAGGAAGAATTAAATCTTTTAATAAAAATTTTAATTAAAATTCATGAATCTAATAAACTAGGAGAACCTAGTAGATTCTCAATTTCAATTAATAAGGTTGAAGAACCTATTATCAACAATCAAAAGAATTATAATTTCATCCAAATACTTAATCATATCAAAATCAAGAATCGTGCATAATGGTCAGAATAATAATTCAAGATTTTGATTTCACAACAAATGCTCATGTTAATTCTGGAGTAGATTTGAATTATATATAGGAAGGACTAGTTCCTCATAAGTACTTCAAGAAGACAAAAGAATATTTGTCTTCTGCCAATGGTACTCGGATGCACATCAATTATAAAATACCCAAAATTCATATTTACCAAGACAATGTATGTTCTAAAATAATCATTTGTCTTAGTAAAAAATATAACTGATAAAATAATTTTAGTTTTATCCTTTATCTCTCTATTGAATCTATTTACCACAAAGTATGATAGGATAATTACTTATCTCATGGATGAACCTATCAAATTCAAATTTCTTTATTTTCCTCACTATGAGAAATTAAAAACCTTAAGACAAAATTTTGTCTTCAAATCTATAAATTCAATTTCTTGTAAAGAAAAACAATTATATTTTTTTCAGGCAAAATAAAATTTAGAAGAATTGAAGAACAACCTTGGAATTTTGCTCTTCAAAGTCAAATTTTTAAACAAGGAAATCCTTGTTTAAAAACTAATTATAAGCCCCTAAAAAATGCTTTGAAATGAATAAAATATATAATATCAAACAAAGGAGACTCAATCAACAAATTTAGAAATACTGTTGTGTTCTCGAAGTTTGACACAAAATTTGAATTTTCGCAAATCCAAATGAATAAAATTAATAAATACAAAATTGCATGGAAAATAATGTCATTTGATCTTAAATTTGCTTCAAGTAAATTTCAGAATATAATGATTGAACTCTTTAATCAATTTTTAATTGATTGCATTCTTAGTAAACAATACAGGTTGAATTTCTTGATTGATAATATTTCCTTTAAATATGACAAACAATACTGGAAATACTTTGAATTGTTTGTCAAAATAATAAAATAAAACATTTTAGTTATCTTTGCAAAAAGAATCAAATTATTTCAATCAAAAAATAGATTTCCAGAATTTGAAATTTATTTCATACAATTTACCTTATTAAAGCAAAAATTTATTTTAATTGATCATGAATCAGCAAAACATGTTTCGAGATTCCTTCCAAACAAAGTTTTACTAGGTAACAATCTATTTATAGCAATTTTGATTTCAATATTTAATTTATCCAATGTATTAATAATTATATTCTTGACTCCCTTACTTGAAATCGTTTGCAGTAAATCATACCAAGAGTCTGCAATGGAGCAATTTGAGAAATCTGGCCTACTAGAATACGGAAATGTAGAGCCTAGAATACTCAACTAAAATTCTTTTAAAATCAAGAAGTTCAATGGAAGGACAACTGTTTTTTGTTCAAAACTCTCATTTATTAATTATGGTCACAATTGATTTGAATATCTAAAAAATGACTGGATTAATGAATTAGATGAGCTTTTAGAAAATGTTGGATTGAATGATGACTTCAATGCAACATTAATTCAGTGGTATGAAAAATGAGAAAAAATAGGGTTTCACAGAGATAACAAAATTTGTTATGATAACAGTAAAATTTTAACCGTGAACATTTTGGGAGAAGCAATATTTAAAATTGAATTTCCAAATAAAATAATAGAAGAATTTCTGATTCCAGAAGGAACTTTCTTCATCATGCCTGACGGATTTCAAAAGAGTCATAAGCATGCAGTAGAATCCTTAACTGAAAGAATCAGTATTACTTTCAGAAATTATGTAAGAATGATGAATGGCTCAATAATAGAAGAGTTTTTGACTGTTATTAGTCAAAAGTAGGCAAAAGTAGAAATGTAAATATTTTGTATAGAATAGGATAGTTCAAGTAAGTGATGAGTTTTTGATGAACTCCACTTTCCTTGACTATAAATAGGTAGCCTTCTCCCATTTGTGGATCAGAACTCATTTTTACAACTCTTACTATTTGAGAGTTAAAACTTGTTTTGTGAAAAAAAAGCTTTCTTCTTCTTCTCCTCTTTAATAAATCTCTTCTTCTTTTTTTCTTCAACATAAATTAGTGAGCATGAGCACTAATTTATTGTTGCCAATAAACTCTGTTTGTGTAATTTTTTTAATCTTACACTCTAATACAGTTTTTGTGTGCAAATATATTAAACCTTTTATGAATTTGTTGTATTATTTGTTTACTTAAGCTGTGAATCTGTTTATCAGAGGTTGACATACCAGCTTCTATTTGGTTGGCTTCAGGGACCTAGTATTTTTTTTTCCTTTTAAGGTAACTTCATTTTCTTCTTGTTCTTAATACCCCCTATTTAAACAAGAAGTTCATGTAGGATAACTTCGTTTTTCTTTCCTTTACCCATATTGAATTTTTTAAGGGTTTATGAAAAGCTTGTGATATTGTTACACTTAGTATTTTCTTTTAAAATTACTTTCTTAAGTCTTTCTAGGTATTCTAGATTTTCAATTTTGCTAATTAAATTTAACAAGAGATTTTCTTCTTGTTCTTTATAGAATTTTTATGATTAATCATAATTTTTTAGGAGGAGGATGACTTGTAGATATTACACTAGAGTCTTCCTTGACCCATTTATATTTTGTAATTACTTTGATACTTTTCTCATAAATATCTTCAATATAATCAAGGAAAAAATATATTAATTCTAATATCTTGCATGAATGTCTTCCATTTAGCAAGTATGATTTTTCTTTGATTCATAGTATATGAATCTCTGAACCTATTACGTTTACCTAGATTGGCTGGGTCATTATTGTGTTGAGTTAGACGTTCCCAATCTGGTTTATATTCTTGACTCAAGGTTCCTATATTTAGAACTAAGAGTTGAGGATTAATAGAATGAAGGCTTCCTTAGAAATTCGATTTAGTGGGTGCTTCAACTTCGTCAGATTGATCAGACTTATTATCAAAGTCTAGTTGACTAACTTGAGAACTTGTGGCTATGACTTTAAGTCTTAAATTTTTAATCTGTAATTTCTTCAATTCTTGTTCTAAATGTTGAATCCTAAGATTTTGATCATTAATAATGGATGATTTAGAAAAGTAATTCCTAGGGGTACTAGATCAACTATAGTCCCTAATTTGTGAACTAGAAGATGATTGAAAGTTAATCTTTACAGTACCATCCATGTACTATTGGATGTAATCTATATCTTCAATTGATCTTTGAATTTGAGTAGGTTGACTTTCATTAGTTAAAAGCCAATTTGAAAGTAAATTAATATCAGACCACTTAACTGTTTTAGGAACTCTAATATTAGCATTACTTTGACTAGATTATATCAATAGGGTTTGATTCTTTGGATTTTTATTGATGACTTAGAAATTCATATTTGTTTTGGTTACTTGAATTCTAAAAATTAAGGCTAGGGGTTGGGTGCCTTCTAGGACTTGATAACGACTAGTTTTAATATTCAAAGTTAAAGATTTTAAGATATGAGGATCTGCTAAACTAACAGACATATCTAAAAAACAATCAAAATGAATTGGACCATTATAGAGTGAGAATTCAATTAATCCTTAGATACTATCATTAAAGTTCATAAATCTTGCTAACCTTCTAGTGACTTTTACAACCTCCTATTAGGTTCACTCTTCTCCCTTTCACCTCTACAACCACCATACTCTCACGATTTACGTATCTAAGAGGTCTTACCAAGATCTCTGAAGCTAACCAAATAGAAGCTGGTACGTCAGCCTCTGATAAACAAACTCACAGATTAAGTAAACAAATAATACAGAGAAATAATCAATTATATGAATAACCAGCCACTTGGGTGAAGAGTGAGATTAGATATAAGCAGTTATTCAAGTAAGCAAATAAGGAAACAATAATATCAATAACCAGCCGTAATAGGCGGCGAACAGTTTAAATTATGCAGGAATTCAAAAGATTTTTTCAGGCCTGAAGGATGAGCTTATATCTAATCTCACTCTCCGTCCAAGTGGCTGGTTATTCTTTTAATTAAAAGAGGGGTTATTAAGATCAAAGAAGATAAACCGTAAAAATTGTATTAACAAATAGTAATTACAAAAGCTGTATTAGGGTGTAAGATTAAAAATTTACATAAACAGTTTTATTGGCAACAATAAATTAGTGCTCCTACTCACAGATTTTTGTTGAAAAAAAAGAAAAGATTTACAAAATAGGAAAGGAGAAGAATGATTTGTTTCATAAAATAGGTTTTAACTCTCAAATAATAAGAGTGTAAAATGAGTTCTGAGAAACAAATGGGAGAAAGATACATATTTATAGCCAAGGAAAGTGGAGTTCACCAGGAACCCATCACTTACCTCAGCTATTCTTTTCTAGGAAAATAAAAACATTTTACATTTATGCTTTCGTTTACTTTTGACTAGAAATAGTAAAAACCATAAATAGTTGCCGAATTATTTGACAACTAGTACAATGATTACAAAATGACAAATTTTAAAGAATCTTGATAATTGTAATCTTGATCTTCGTGGTGACTTCTACAACCTCCTATTAGACTTCACTCTTCTCATTTTCGCCTCTACAACCACCATACCCTTAGGATTTCTACTTCAATTTCTGCATAATTATACTGTTCACCGCCTATTATGGCTGGTTATTGATATTATTGTTTGGTTATTTACTTCTATGAATAATTTCTTATATCTAATCTCACTCTCCGTCCAAGTGGATGGTTATTCTTATAATTGATTATTTTTCTGTATTATTTGTTTACCTAATCTGTGAATCTATTTATCAGAGGCTGACGTACTAACTTCTATTTGGTTAGCATCATGGACCTAGGTAAGATCTCATAGATACATAAATCCTGAGGGTATGGTGGTTGTAGAGGCGAAAGAGAAAAGAGGGAAGCCTAATAAGAGGTTGTAGAAGTCACCACAAGGTCAATAAAAAAATACAATATGAAATTCTCAATAATAAGAATAATTTAGTTATTTTGAGCAATGAGTAGGTTATCTAGAAGTAGTTCTTCTAGTAGTATTAAGTCTATAATATCTTCAATATCTAACATAGTGGACGAAGAATATTTTAAATTTATAGATGATAAAATAGATCATAAATATTTTGAATATCAATAAGATGATCAAAATTATCATTTCGAATACCTTTCAGATTATCAAGAAAATCAATCTAAAGACTTTAATCAAGTAAATAATAGGGTATGGAACATACCCAATAAAAATAAAAATTCCAATTCTAAATTATCCATTAGGATTCAAATAGAGCAATAATTTAAAATTTTAAAAATTAAAGGTCTAGAACCTAAAGGAATAAGTCCCAAGAAAACTTTAATAATAAACAATCTAATAAAATTAATTACCAATCTTTTAATTCCAAAGTTAGAGAGTATAACCAGTCTAGTTCCCCTAAGAGTTCTTTTTATGATTCATCTATTAATAATGATCAAGCTTTTAGGATTAAAGAATTAAAACAAAAATTTAAAAATTTGAATCCAAATATTCTGCAGCAAGAATAGAAACCAGATTGGGCAAGCCTAAATAAACACAATGATGACCCAGCCAATCTTAATAGACGTAATTTGTTTGAAGATTCATATTATATGGATCAAAGATAAATCATAATTGCTGAATGGAAGGCATTCATACAAAAATAAAAAGTTAACATATTTTTCTCATTAATATCGAAGATATTTATGAGAAAAATATTAAAATAATTCTCAAATCTAAATGGATAAAGGAAGACTCTAGTGTGGTAACTGTCAGTCATCCACCCCCTGAAAAAATCCCAATTAATCATAAAAGTTCTCAATTTAATAAAGATTTCATTAAATCTCTCCAGCTTCATTATGAGAAAACTCCTGATGAAGAAATACTTAAAAGGTTAAAAATTTTAAGAGACAATGTCTCAGAATCAGATAGCCGTAGGTTAGAATCTACTTATGAGCCATCCATAATTCATAATTCTTGCAATAATAAAACTAAAGAATCCTATAGGTCAGAATCCTATGAACCTTCAAAAAGTATTGAGAAACCATCCAAAGATTTAGAATTAAAATCATCTGTCAATGTTAGTAACCATGAAAGTATCTTTGAATTAGATATTCATAGGTTAGAATCCATCTATGAATATTCTATAATTAATGAATCTTCAAATATTGAAGAAAGATTAAAGAGTTTAAAAACTAATTAATCACCTTATTCTGGTATGATTGATAATCGAAATAATTGTTCAGAATTTGAAAACCTTACAAATAATAAACTTCAAGAATTAGAAGATATTAGTTTAAATTTAGAAAGCCATAGGTTAGAATCAACCTATGAATCTTTTACAATTGATGAATCTTCGAATGTTAACAAAGTTGAAGAAATATTAAAATGTTTAGAAACTAAAAAATCATCCTCTGAGAACATTAACCATAGAAATTCTTTAATCATTATTTCTCCTTCCAAGATTTCAAAGGAAGAAAAATCAAATAAAAAATTAATCGAACAACTCAATTACATTAATCAAAGTCTAATTACAATAGGTAAGCAATTTTCATTTACTATTTTTACTTCAATTTCTGCATAATTTAAATTGTTCACCGCCTATTATGGCTGGTTATTGATATTATTGTTTGCTTATTTACTTACATGAATAATTACTTTTGCATAATCTCACTCTCCCCCCAAGTGGCTGGTTGTTCTTATAATTGATTATTTCTCTGACAAAGGCTGACGTACCAGCTTCTATTTGGTTAGCTTCAGGGACCTAGGCAATACCTCTTAGATACGTAAATCCCGAGGGTAGGGTGGTTGTAGCGACAAAAGAGAGAAGAGTGAAGCCTAATAGGAGGTTTTAGAAGTCACCACAAGAATAATAACAAAAATACAGTATGAAATTCTGAATAATAATAATAATTTAGTTATTTTAAGCAATGAGTAGGTTATCTAGAAGTAGTTCTTCTAGTAGCATTAGGTCTATAATATCTTCAATACGCAACATAGTGGATAAAGAATATTTTGAATTTGCAGATGATCAAGTAGATCATAAATATTTTGAATACCCATCAAATGATCAGAATGATCATTTCGAATACCTTTCAGATGATCCAGAGAATCATTATGAAGATTTTAATCAAATAAATAATAGGGTATGGAACATAACCTATAAAAATAAGAATTTCAATTCAAAATTATCCATTAGGATTCAAATAGAGCAAGAATTAAAAAATTTAAAAATTAAAGGTTTAGAACCTAAAAAAATAAGTTCCCAAGAAAGTCAGACAAACCTTAATAATAAATAATCTAATAAAATTAATTACCAATCTTTTAATTTTAAAGTTAGGGAGTATAACCAGTCTAGTTCTCCTGAGAGTTTCTTTTCTAGATCATCTACGAATAATGATCAAGGTTTTAGGATTAAAGAATTAAAATAAAAATTAAAAAATTTTAAAAATTTGAATCCAAATATTCTGCAGCAAGAATACAAACCAGATTGGGCAAGCCTAAATAAACACAATGATGTCCCAGTCAATCTTAATAAACGTAATAGTTTCAAACATTCATATAATATGGATAAAAAAATCATACTTGTTGAATGGAAGACATTCATGTAAAAATATAAAGTTAACATATTTTTCCTTGATCATATCAAAGATATTTATGAGAAAAATATTAAAATAATTCTCAAATCTAAATGGATCAAGTAAGAATCCAGTGTGGTAATTGGCAGTCATCCACCACCTGAACAAATCCTAATTAATCATAAAAGTTCTCAACCTAATAAAGATTTCATAAAATATCTCTAACTTTATAATGAGAAAACTTCTGATTAAGAAATACTTAGAAGGTTAAAATCTTTAAGAGACAATGTCTGAGAATCAGATAGCCATAGGTTAGAATCTACCTATGAGCCATCCATAATTCATAATTCTTCCAATAATAAAATCGAAGAATCTTGTAAGTCAGAATCCTATGAACCTTCAAATAGTATTGAGGAACCATCCAAAGATTTAAAAATCAAATCATCTGTCAAGGTTAGTAACCATGACAATATCTTTGAATTAGATATTCATAGGTTATCCACCTATGAATATTTCATCATTAATGAATCATAAAATATTGAAGAAACATTAAAGAATTTAAGAACTAATGAATCATCTTATTCTGGTATGACTGATAATCAAAATAACTATTCAGAATTTGAAAACCTTACAAATAACAAACTTCAAGAATTAGAGGACAGTAGTTCAAATTTTGAAAATCATAGGTTAGAATCAATCTATGAATCTTTTACAATTGATAAATCTTCGAACGTTAACAAAGTTGAAGAAACATTAAAATGTTTAGAAACTAAAAAATAATCCTCCGAGGACATTAACCATAGAAATTCTTTAATCACTACTTCTCCTTTCAAGATTTCTAAGGAAGAAAAATCAAATAAAAAATTAGTTGAACAACTCAATTACACCAATCAAAGTCTAATTACAATAGGTAAGCAATTAGACAAAATTGAGAATATGGTTGACGATCTTCATAAACCTGAATTTAGTGAAACTCTAGAAGAGAAACCTTTAATAAATCTTTCAGACAAAACCACTCGAAATATTGTTCCCCTCAATAAACAGATTGATAAAATACTTCATCAATTAAAAATAATCAATCAAGACAATAGTTCATATCCAAAAAGCCATAGGTCAGAATCCACCTATGATTCTTCTACAAACATTAAATCTTCAAAAATTAATAATATTAAAGAATCATTTAAAAATTTAGAATCATCTGAAATTAAATTTGAAAAAATTATTAATAATATACCTAAAGAATTGAAGGTAATTAATCAACACAATAATTCAGATTTAGAATATCATAGGTTAGAATCCACCTATGAATCATCCACGGTAAGTGAATCTTCAAACATTAATAATATTGAAGAATACCATAGAAATTTAGAAATTAATAAATTAGAAAGGAAATCGCCTAAAAAACATATTTCTCTTGATATTCAAATTTCTGAAAATTCTTTACTTAACCAATTTTTTGTTTCTGCAGATAAATTGCACAAATAAAATATTGATGGACTTTCTGAGTAGGAAATTTTCAATAAATTTCAACACATGGTAATGATAGCTAACAGCTACATTACCACACATAATTTACTTCACAATGAGGTAATCAATCTTTTAGTCACAAGATTCACAAGAATACTACGTTCCTGGTGGGAAAAATATCTCACAAAAGTGTTCAAAAATGCTATCCTTTCAGCAGTAAAGATTAATGCTGAATGAACACTAATTATTGAAGAAAATCAAGAAATAATACATGATCCCACCAATACACTTCTCTACACAATAGTTAAATACTTCATTAAAATGTCAAGTAATATTACTTCGCGTATCCATAATCAATTGACCAATCTTAGGTGTCCAATAAATTCCACCTGTACAAAAATATTTTTTTATCTAGAATAATATCAAGGGCTGATAACAATCAACCCTCTTGGAAAGAAAAATTTATTAATAAATTAACCAATTTGTACACACACAAAATAAGAGTAGTCCTTAGTAATAACCTAAAAAACATAGACTATGATAGTTTTACCTATGGTACAATTATTACTACAATACAAAAGGAATATTTTGGAATGTGCATTGATATGAAAATCAATAAAGAAAATAAAACTATAGAATATGAATTGGGCAATTCTTGTGAGCAGTATGGTTTACCCCCTATTTGAAAAAATTTCCATTCAAACCCTAGAAGGTCTTTCAAGTCTGATAGGAGAAAATACCATAAGAATAAGCATGAGATTTTTAACCAATATTTTTCAAAGAATAACTATTTTGATAAACGTTTCTCCAAGAATAAAATTTATTCTAGAAGAAAACACAATAAATATTCTTTTGATAAAAATAAACTTGAGTATTTTAAATATGGCCAGAATGGTCATTCTTCTAAAACTTTTCAAGTTAAAGACAAAATTAATCAATTGAAAATCTCTAATGGAGATAAACAAGAATTGTTTAGAATCGTAGAGTCAATAGAAAACTATGAGAGTAATAGTGATGATTTAGGAGAATTTAAATACCCTGAATCCTTAAAATCTAACTCTTCCAGTTACGACAGTAATTCTCCTAACATCTCTATGGGGTGTAGGGATAGTTATTGTCAAAAAATTAATGTTTTAAATAAAAATAAAGAACAAGAAGAAAATCATTTGTTGAATTTAATTAGCTAAATTAAAAATTCAGAATACCTAGAAAGACTTAAGAAAGTAATTTTAAAAAAAAATACTAAGTATAAGAATATCGCAAGCCTTTCACAAACCCTTAAAAAATTCAATATGAGTAAAGTCAAGAAAAAAGAAGTTATCCTACATGAACTTCAGAAAGAAATTAAAAATGTTAAAATAAAATAAGAATTAAATTTTTTAATAAAAAATTTAATTAAAATTCATGAATCTAGTAAACTAAGAGAACCTAGTAGATTCTCAATTTCAATTAATAAGGTTGAAGAACCTATTATCAACAATCAAAATAATGATAATTTCATCCAAATACTTAATCATATCAAAATCAAGAAATGGTGTGTAATGGTCAGAATAATAATTCAAGATTTTGATTTCACAAGGAAGGACTAGTTCCTCCCAAATACTTCAAGAAGACAAAATAATCTTTTTCTTCTGTCAATGGTACTCGGATGCACATCAATTATAAAATACCCAAAGTTCATATTTACCGAGACAGTATATGTTCTAAAATATCATTTGTCTCAGTAAAAAAATATGACTGATAAAATAATTTTGGTTTTATCATTTATCTCTCTGCTGTATCTTTTTACCACAAAGTATGATAGGATAATTACTTATCTCATGGATGAACCTATCAAATTCAAATTTCTTTCTTTTCCTCGCAACGAGAAATTGAAAACTTTAAAACAAAATCCTGTTTTCAAAATCCATCAATTTAATTTCTTGTAAAGAAAAATAATTGTTGTTTTTACAAGGAAAAATAAAATTTGGAAGAATTGAAAAACAACCTCAGAATTCTGCTCTTCAAAATCAAATCTTTAAACAAGGAAATCATTGTTTAAATACTAATTATAAGACCCTCAAAGATGCTTTGAATTGGATAAAATATCCATTATCAAATAAATGAGACTTAATCAACAAATTTAGAAATATTGTTGTGTTCTTTGAGTTTGACACAAAAATTGGATTTTGGCAGATCCAGATGAATAAAATTAATAAATACAAAAATGATAGATTATTAGATCTTAAATTTGCTCCAAGTAAATTTCAGAATATAATGATTGAATTCTTTAATCAATTCTTAATTGACTGCATTCTTAGTAAACAATACTGGTTAAATTTCTTTATGGGTAAAATTTCCTTTAAATATGACAAACAATATTGGAAATACTTTGAATTGTTTGCCAAGATAATAAAACAAAACATTTTAGTTATCTTAGCAAAAACAATCAAATTATTTCAATCAAAAAATAGATTTCCAGAATTTGAAATTTATTTCATACAATTTACCTTATTAAATCAAAAATTTGTTTTAATTAGCCATCAATCTGAAAAACATGTTTCATTTTCTTCCAAACAAAGTTTTGCTAGGTAACAATCTATTTATAGCAATTTTGATTTCAATATTTAGTTTATGCTATGTGCTACTAGAATACGGAAAGATAGAGCCTAGGAATACTCAACCAATGGCAAGACAACTATTTTTTTGGTCAAAACTCTCATTCATTAGTTATGGCCATGATAGATTTGAATATCTAAAAAATGCTTGGATTCATGAATTAGAAATTTTTTTAGAAATAGTTGCATTAAGGCATGATTTCAGTGCATGCTTAATTCAATGGTATGAGAAAAATGGAAAAATAGGTTTTCACAAGTATAATGAAATGTGTTATGATAACAGAAAGAATTTCACCTGTGAACCTTTTAGGAAAAAATTTTTAAATTTTAAATTTTCTGCAATAAAAGAATTTTTGGTACTAAAATGAACTTTCTTCATCATGCCTGATGAATTTCAAAAATGTCATGAGCATGCTGTGAAATCCTTAATAAAAAGAATTAATATCACTTTTAGAAAATATGTGATAAATTGTTAAAAAATAGAAGAATCTTCGACTCAACAATTGGCTTTTAAGGCCCAAATGAAAGAGGTGTCTTCTACTCCTAATCAAGTCTAATTAACAAAACTTGGGTCCATCATACCCGATTACCAATCAACTCTGCTCAAACAATTTGACCCCATCTAAAATACTAAATCCTTCAATGCTCAATCGCTTGACCAACCAACTTCAAATTTTCAAATAATACACAGTGAATACCTCTTTCATATTGAGTCTCCATTTGCTCATTTCAAAGATACTACCCAAATAGCTAAAGCCCATTTCTTTCCTAATTTCCATTGTGTCCTCAGGCATAATAATAAAAACCTCAGTTTCTACATAGACATTCTCTTAGAAACAGAATCCATAAAAATTAGCCCAATAAAAAATTCAGAGAAAAGAATCATTTACCATTCTTTCTCTATCCTCAGAATTATGACTATAGAAATGGAAAAATCCATCCTTCAAGTTACAAAATACTTTTAAATAAAAAATAATATAATTATTTTGACTATATTGATGCATGACAATTGATTTTCTTGCATCAAAATAGTAATTTTTCTCATTATTGGTTTCTAAATTTTGATAAGAATTTTAAAATTAACTTTTCAAATTAGTTCTTAAAATTGTGGTCCATTCATGGTCTTATCTCGTTTTCCAACTAATTTACAATAATGTTTCAATTTATTTTCAAAGGTTTATAAGCCCTCACAAATTGAGGTCTCTTATCCCCAAACAAATACAAAATACCTTGAATTTTAAAATTGTAATACTCGATTGAAATGGAATCCTCACCAGATCAGATTATACTAAATAGTGGGATAAATTGAATATCCATAAAATTATTGCACCATCAACCATGAATTCACAAGTATCTAACCCAATATGGGACTAGCAAATCCCTTTATCCAAGCTTCCTTAAAAATTGATGAGCCCATTGAATTAGCGCCATAAATAAAACATTCCAGTCCAAATTCTTCCAAACCCAAATCAAATCTTGAGTCCAAACCCATTCATAGGGTAAATCAAAGGCCACCAAACCAAAACTCAAATTAGAGGAAGAATTAATTCTACTTCTCTTTTTAGAAGACAATAATAAATCAGACTCTGAATCACCTATAGAGTCAAGTCACCAAACTAAATCAAAAATTCAAAGAGATCAATCATTCAGAAAAGTTACCCCTCAGCAATTGAAGGTCCTATTAAAAAATATTGATCCCAGTGATCATGAACAAATCCGGATTAATCACTAAACAAAATGATTTGTCTTTGGCAAAATGCTAGTATTTGAATAAGATCCGAGAATCAATTGATCATAATGACAACTCAGCACAATGCAATGGTCTCAATGACATTTCAACCATAGCAATCATGACAGAGCAATTATGAAGACACAAAGACCGAGATAACAATTATCGATGAATCTTTACATTTTTGTCTTCTTCTATAATAATTATATTAGTTGTCGAATTATTAGGCAACTATTTATGTTTTTTACTATTATTAGTCAAAAGTAGGTACAAGTAGAAATGTAAAATGTTTTTACTTTTATAGAATAGAATAGTTCAGGTAAGTGATGTGTTCCCGATGAACTCCACTTTCCTTGGCTATAAATATGTAGCCTTCTCCCAGTTGTGGATCAGAACTCATTTTATACCTCTTACTATTTGAGAGCTAAAACATGTTTTGTGAAACAAAGTTTCCTTCGTCTACTGCTCTTTTGCCAATAAACTCTATTTGTGTAAGGTCTAATTATTAGAGAAAATCAGGAAACAATACTTGATGGAAATAATACACTCCTTTATAGAATAATTGAACACTTCATTGGTACGCCAAGAATATTACTTCACGTATTCATGATTAATTAACAAATCTTAGGTTTCCAACCTTATGTGATTTTAATTGGTATAAAAATATATTTTTATCCAGAGTTATGTCAAGGGATGATAGTAATCAACCATTTTGAAAAAAAAAATTATTAATGGATTACCCAATCTATTTGCACACAAAATAAGAACAGTCTTTAGTAATGACCTAGGTAATATAGATTATGATAGTCTAACCTAGGGAACAATAACTACTATAATACAAAAGGAAGGATTACAAATGTGTGTTGACATGAAAATCAACAAACAAATTAAAAAAGAAAGCTAAAGTGTTAAATATGAGTTAGGTAATTTTTGTGAGCAATATGGTTTACCCTCTATTGCCGCTTCTCAGAAAAATAGGAAAAAATTACACTTAAGCCCTAGAAGGTCTCACAAGCCCTCTAGGAAAAATTACCACAAACATAAGAATAAAACTTTTGAATAAAACTTTTCTATAAATAAAAATGTTGATTAACATTTCTCTAGGAATAAAAATTATTCCAGAAAAAGGTTTAATAAAAAAATTTGATAAAAGTAATTTTACATGTTTTAAATGTGGTCAGAAAGGTCACCTTTCAAATACTTGTCAAGTTAAGAATAAAATTAATCATTAAAAAACTATGAGCTTTTCTGGAACAGACAGATCGTGGCACGCGCATGTCAATTTCCGTATGGCATAACTTTTGATATGGTTGGAACCACGTGGCCCGTAAGTTATCAAATCGAAGCTTATGTAAATACCTACAAGTGAAATAGGGTATACCTATCTCAACCTAGTTTTGAGTTTAAAAAACATGGACTGTGCATCTTTACAATTTCTGGAACAGACAGATCGTGGCACGTGCATGTCAACTTCCGAAGGGCATAATTTTTGACAAGGGTGGAACCACGTGGGTCGTAAGATATCATATCGAAGCTTATTATATCAAATATAATTTAGAGACCTACAGGATTGACAGGGTTTACCTGTCACAACCTAGTTTATAGTCCAAAAAATAAGGACTGTGTAGCTTTAGAATTTTTAAAATCTTAGAAACAATAGATTATTATTAAAGTAATAGTAAAGATTTAGGAGAATGTGAAATCTCCGAATTCTCTGAAACTAAATTCTCAAGTTCTGACAGTGATTCTCCTAACATCACAAATGGGGTGTAGGGATAGTTGTTGTCAAAAAATTAATGCCTTAAATAAAAATGAAGAACAAGAAACCTTCTTGTTAGATTTAATTAGCAAAATTGAAAATTCAGAATTAAAACAAGAATACCTTGAAAGATTTAAAAAGTAATTCTAAATAAAGAACATACTAAGTCTAATAATAATACTGCAACTCTTTCACAAACCCTTGTAAATCTGCTAAGCATGTTCTAGAAAATGATGCTAAAATATAGCCTCCAATCAGAATTTTACTAGATGACAATCCTTACTTAGTATTTTTTTAATTTCAATATTGAATTTATTAAAGGTATTAATAATTAAGTTCCTGACTTTTTAACCCGTGAATTTTTGCAAGGGCAACAACACGATGGGGTCTAGACCCCATCCCTCAAAGCACGGAACTAAAGGGGAACCTTTAGTCCCACAATGGGCCCTTAAGGCCCAGATTAAAGAGGACTCCTCTACTCCTAACCAAATGACAGTACTTGGGTCCATCAGACCCTACTATCAATCGGTCTTAGTCAACCAATTTGATCCATTCGTAATTTCTCAACCCTTTGATGCCTAATTAGCAAATCAGTCAATTACAAAATACAGAAAATCATCTCCTTATCTTCATAAGAAACCAAGTAAGAATATTTCTCATATTGAGCTCCCATTCACTCATCTAAAAAATCCTATTGAAATTGCAAAAGCACATTTTCTTTCTGATTTTCATTTTGTCCCTCGACATAGAGACAAAAATCTCAGTTTCTATAAAGACATTTTTTTAGAAACGAAATCTGTAAATATCATCTCAATCAAGAATGGAGAAGGAAAGATCATCTATCACTCCTTTTACATTCTCAAAATTCTAACATTAGAGGAATGGAAGGCCCATCCTTCAAGCCTGAAAAATCTTTTGAATAAGAAATAATACAATTATTTTGACTACATTAATGCTTGACATACAATTTTTCTGCATCAAGACAGTAATTTCTCTCACTCATGGTTTTTAAATTTTGACAAGAATTTTAAAACTAATTTTTCAAAATGGTCCTTAAGGTGGTGGTCCGTTCACGGTCCTCTCTTAGAACTTCTCCCAATCAATCTACACCAGAGTTTTGATTTATTTTTAAAATATTATAAGCCCTCAGCAATTGAGGCTTCTTTTCTTCAATTACTTTGCTTTATAAATAAATTTAAATTATCATGGATTCTCAAGTGGTAATACTCAATAGAAAATGAAGTTCTCACCAGATAGTATTATGTGAAATGGTGGGATCAGTTCAATACCCAAAAAATAAATACATCCATCAATCAAGAGTTTGCAAAAAACCACCCTAGCCTAAAGCTGGTCAATCCGTTTACCGAGGCTCCATTGAGAATAAATGAACCTACTAGCCCAGAACCATAATCAAAATCATCCAGTGCATCCAAAGAGTTTAGATCTAAATCAAAACCTGAATCACGACCCTCCATAAAGGGTAAATCTAAGGCCACAAAGCCAAAGTCTAAATCAAAGCAGGAATTGGTCCAAACATTGCTTCTCCTACTAGAAAACAATGATGATTCTGACTCTGGATCTTCACTTAAGTCAAATCACCCTATAAAACCAAAATTCTAGAAAGGCCAAACATCCAAGACTCTCCATCAACAATTGACAAGCAGTCAAAATTTGAAATGTCGCGTCTTACCTCAATGGGCCCATGACGCATTTCAAGATTCACAAGATCCATTCGAAAGTACCAATTTAAGCAGTGATGAATAAGATCAAAAGATGAATATTTCTCCCTTGGCAAAATGCCAACAAATAGTACCAAGTAATGCAACACAACCAATGAACACAAAAAAAAAATCTGAGATAGCAATTATCAAATAAAACAATGGCTCCATCAAAGAAAAAATAGTCTCAATCATTTTCAACAAATCATGACAGACACGAAGATCAAGATTTCAATAATCAATATTCTTTATAATTTATCATTTTGTAATCATTTTACTGGTTGTTGAATAATTAGACAATTATTTATGCTTTTTACTATTCTTAGTTAAAAGTAGACAAAAGTAGGTATGTAAAATGTTTTTACTTTTGTAGAGTAGAATAGTTCAGGTAAGTGATGGGTTCCCGGTGAACTCCACTTTCCTTAGCTCTAAATATGTAGCCTCCCCCATTTGTGAATCAAAACTCGTTTTTACAACTCTTATTATTTGAGAGTTAAAACATGTTTTGTGAAACAAAGCTTTCTTCTTCTCCTCTTTTGTAAATATTTTTTTCTTTTTTCTTCAACATAAATTAGTGAGCGGGAGCATTAATTTATTGTTGCCAATAAACTCTACTTTGTGTAAGTTTTTAATCTTACACTCTAATATAGTTTTTATAATTACTGTTTGTTAATACAGTTTTTACTGGTTATCTTCTTACATCTTAATACCCCCTCTTTAAATTACTATTGAGTCCGCGTGTTTCGGTATCAAAGACAAACCTGGTGGGGGATAATACTGTTCATTTACGGTTTCTACTTCAATTTCTACATAATTTAAATTATGCAGAAATTTACATAATTTATAAATAACTAGCCATAACAGGCGGTGAACAGCTTAATTATGCATAAATTCAAGTAAAAATAGTAATTGAACATAATTATCCCCACCAGGTATGACAATGATACCAAATGTGTGGAATCAAGTATAATTTTGAAATAAGGGGGTATTAAGATGCAAGAAGATAAACAGTAAAAATTGTATTAACAAACAGTAATTACAAGAATTGTATTGAGGTGTAAGATTAAAAACTTACACAAACAGAGTTTATTGGCAACAATATATTAATGCTCTCGTCCACTAATTTATGTTGAAGAAAAAAGAAAAGATTTGCAAAAGAGGAGTAGAAGAAGAAAGCTTTGTTCATATAAAAGATTTTAGCTCTCAAATAGTAAGAGTTGTAAAATGAGTTGTGATCCACAAGTGGGAGAAGGTTATCTATTTATAGCCAAGGAAAGTGGAGTTCACCGGGAACCCATCACTTACCTGAATTATTCTATTCTACAAAAGTAAATATATTTTACATTTCTACTATTACCTACTTTTGACTAATAATAGTAAAAATCATAAATAGTTGCCTAATAATTAGACAACTAGTACAATTATTATAGAAGAAGACAAAAATGTAAAGATTCCTCGATAATTGTTATCTCGATCTTTGTATCTTCATAATTACTCTGTCATGATTGCTATGGTTGAAATGTCATTGAGACTATTGCACATTGAATTTCTTGATAATTGCTACCTTGGATTCTTGTGTCTTTTTCATTTGTTGGAAAAATCATAATTACTGTCTGAAAATGTCATTGTGACTATTGCCATTGTTTTCTTTTCTTGCACTATGCTGAGTTGTCATTATGATCAATTGTTTCTTGGATCTTATTCTAACAGTAGCATTTTGTCAAGGACAAATCCGTTTGTTTACAGATTAATTCAGATTTGTTCATTATCACCGAGATCAATATTTTTTAAAAAGACCTTCAATTGCAAAGGGGTAACTTTTCTGGATGATTAATCTCTTTGGATTTTATTTTGGTGACTCGACTCTGCAGGTGATTCAGAGTCTGATTCATTATTGTCTTCTAAAAGGAGAAGTAGAATTAATTCTTAATCTAATTTGAGTTTAGGTTTGGTGGCCTTTAATTTACAGTTTGAATAGAGTTTGGACTCAATATTTGATTTGAGTTTAGAAGAATTTGGACTGGATAGTTTTATTTGTGGGCTAGGTCAATGGGCTCATTAATTTTTAATGGAGTTTGGATCAAGGGATCTGCTAGTCCCATATAGGGTTGGATACTTGCAAATTCATGGTTATTGGATGCAATAATTTTGTGGGTATTCAATTTATCCCACCATTTAGTATAATATGGTCTGGTGAGAATTCCATTTTCAACCGAGTATTTTCATTTCAAAATCCAAGGTCTTTTGTATTTATTTGTAAAACAAAGTATTTGGAGAAAGGAGACCTCAATTGGTGAGGGTTTATAAACCTTTGAAAATAGATTGAAACATTGTTGTAAATCAATTGGAAAACGTTCTAAGGTCATGAATGGACCACCATTTTGAGAACCAATTTGGAAGATCAATTTTGAAATTGTTATAAAAATTTAAAAATTGAAAGTGAGAAAAGTCATTATTTTGATGCAAGAAAATCTCGTACCATGCATCAATATAGTCAAAAAAATTTATTGTTTTTATTTAAAAGTATTTTGAATTTGGAGGATGGATCTTCCAAACCTTCATAGTTATGATCCTGAGCATATAGAAAGAATGGTAAAGGATGATTTGATTTCTAAATTCTTGGATGGTTCCTCAATACTATTTAAAGGTTCATCAGTTGTGGATGATCCGTAGGATTCTGACCTACATGATTCTTCAATTTTATTATTCAAAGAGTTATGAATTTTGGATGGCTCATAGGTAGATTTTAATCTATGACTATTTGATTCTGAGACATGGTATCTTTTTCAAGAGTTTTCTCATAATGATTTTGGAAGGGTTCAATGAATTCCTTTTTAAGTTGAGAATTTTTATGATTAACTAGGATTTTCTCAGATGATGGATGATTGTCAGTTACCATACTAGAGTATTCATTGACCCATTTAGATATGAAAATTATTTTAATATTTTTCTCATTAATATCTTCGATATAATCAAGGAAAAATATGTTAACTTTGTATTTTTGCATGAATGTCTTCCATTCAGCAAGTATGATTTTTCTCTTCTCCATATAATATGAATTTTTGAACATATTACGTCTATTAAGATTGGTCGGGTCATCATTGTGTTTATTTAGACTTGCCCAATCTGGTTTGTATTCTTCCTGCAGAATATTTGGATTCAAATTTTTAGAATTTTTTAATTTTTGTTTTAATTCTTTAATCCTAAAATCTTGATCATTATTAATAGATGATCTAGAAAAAGAACTTTTAGGGGTACTAGACCGGTTATGCTCCCTAACTTCAGAAATAAAATATTGATAATTAATTTTATTAGATTGTTTATTATTAAGGTTTGTCTGACTTTCTTGAGAATTTATTCCTTAAGGTTTTAGACCTTTAATTTTTAAATTTTTTAATTCTTGCTCTATTTGAATCCTAATGGATAATTAAGAATTGGAATTCTTATTTTTATTTGGTATACGTCATACCCTATTATTTAATTGATTATGATCATCTAATGAATATTCAAAATATTTATGATCTACTTGATCATCTATAAATTCAAAATATTTTTCATCCACTGTATTGGATATTGAAGATATTGCAGAGCTAATGCTACTAGAAGAACTACTTCTAGATAATCTACTCATGACTCAAGAAACTAAATTATTTTTATGATTGAAAATTTCATATTGTATTTTTGTTACTAACTAGTGGTGACTTCTACAACCTCCTATTAGGCTTCACTCTTCTCCCTTTTACCTCTACAACCACTCTACCCTCGAGATTTACGTATCTGAGAGGTCTTACCTGGGTCTTTGAAGTTATCCTAATAGAAGCTGATACGTCAGCCTCTGATAAACAGATTCATAGATTAAATAAACAAATAATATAGAAAAATAATCAATTATAAGAATAACCAGCCACTTGGGCGGAGTGTTGGATTAAATAAAAGCAATTATTCAGGTAAGCAATTAAGATAGCAATATCAATAATATAACTAGCCATAATAGGTGGTGAACAGTTTAATTATGCATAAATTCAAGTAAAAAGAGTAATTGAACTGTATTATCCCCACCAGGCTTGACTCTGATACCAAATGTGCGAAATCAATTATAATTTAGAAACATGGGTTATTAAGATGGAAGAAGATAAACAATAAAGACTGTATTAACAATATTATCCCCACCAGGTTTGGCTTTCATACCAAAAGGCGCATAATCAACAGTAATTTAAAGAGGGGGTATTAAGATGCAAGAATATAAACAGTAAAAGTTGTATTAACGAACAATATTTATAAAAACTGTATTGGGGTGTAAAATTAAGAACTTACACAAACAGAGTTTATTGGCAACAATAAATTAGTGCTCTCGCTCACTAATTTATGTTGAAGAAAAAAGAAGAAAAGATTTACAAAAGAGGAGAAGAAGAAGAAAGCTTTGTTTCACAAAACAAGTTTTAGCTCTCAAATAATAAGAGTTGTAAAAAATGAGTTCTGATTCACAAGTGAGAGAGGCTACCTATTTATAGCTAAGGAAAGTGGAGTTCACCGGGAACCCATCACTTACCTGAACTATTCTATTCTACAAAAGTAAAAACATTTTACATGCTTACTTTTGTCTCCTTTTAACTAAGAATAGTAAAAAGCGTAAATAATTATCTAATTATTCGACAACTAGTACAATGATTACAAAATGACAAATTACAAAGAATATTGATAATTGAAATATTGATCTTCATGTCTGTCATGATTTGTTGAAAATGATTGAGACTGTTGTTACTTTGATGAAACCATTGTTTTCTTTGATAATTGCTATCTCATATTTATGTGTCTTCATTGGTTGTGTTGCATTACTTGGTACTATTTGTTCGCATTTTTCCAAGGGAGAAATATTCATCTTTTGATCTTATTCATCACTGCTTAAATTGGTACTTTCGAATGGATCTTGTGAATCCTGTAATGCGTCATGGGCCCATTGAGGTAGGACGTGACCTTTCAAATTTTAACTGCCTATCAATTGTTGATGGAGAGTCTTAGATGTTTGGCCTTTTTGGAATTTCGGTTTTATTGGGTGATTTGACTCAAGTGAAGATCCAGAGTCAGAATCGTCATTGTCTTCTAGCAGGAGAAGCAATTTTTGGACCAATTCTTGCTTTGATTTAGATTTTGGCTTTGTGGCCTTAGTACCTTATGAGAAGGGTCGTGATTCATGTTTTGATTTAGGTCTGGACTCTTTGCATGAATTGGATGATTTTGATCATGGTTCTGGGCTAGTAGGTTTATTTATTCTTAATGGAGCCTCGATAAACGGATTGACCAGCTTTAGGCTAGGGTGATTTTTTGTAAACTCTTGACTGATGGATGTATTTATTTTTTGGGTATTGAACTTGTCCCATCATTTCACATAATATTGTTTGGTGAGAACTTAATTTTCTATTGAGTATTGCCACTTGAGAATCCATGGTAATTTAAATTTATTTACGAAGCAAAGTAATTGAAGAAAAGAAGCCTCAATTGGTGAAGGCTTATAATATTTTAAAAATAAATCAAAACTCTATTGTAGATAGACTGGGATAAGTTCTAAGAGAGGACCGTGAATGGACCACCACCTTAAGAACCATTTTGAAAAATTAGTTTTAAAATTCTTGTTGAAATTTAAAAGCCATGAGTGGGAGAAATTACTGTCTTGATGCATTAAAAAATTGTATGTCAAGCATCAATGTAGTCAAAATAATTATATTATTTTTTATTCAAAAGATTTTTCAGGTTTGAAGGATGAGCCTTCCATTCCTCTAATGTTATAATTTTGAGAATGTAAAAGAAGTGATAGATGATCTTTCCTTCTCCATTCTTAAGTAGGATGATATTTATAGATTTAGTTTCTAAAAGAATGTCTCTATAGAAATAGATTTTTGTCTCTGTGTACAGGGACAAAATGAAAATTAGGAAGAAAATGTGCTTTTGCTATTTCAGCAGGATTTTTTATATGAGTGAATGAGAGTTCAATATGAAAAATATTCTTACTTGGTTTTTTGTGAAGATAAGGAGATGATTTTCTGTATTTTGTAACTGGCTGATTTGCTAATCGGGTACCAAAAAGGTGAGAAATTGTGAATGGGTCAAATTGGTTGACCAGGGTCGATTGATAGTTATGTCTGATGGACCCAAGTACTATCATTTGGTTAGGAGTAGAGGACTTCTCTTTAATCTGGGCCTTAAGGGCCAATTGTGGGACTAAAGGTTCCCCTTTAGTTCTGTGTTTTGAGGCCTGGGGCCTAGACTCCATCGTGTTGTTGCCTCTGCAAAAATTCAAGGGTTAAAAAGTCCAGAACTGAATTATTAATACCTTTAATAAATTCAATATCGAAATAAAAAATACTAAGTATGGACTGTCATCTAGCAAAAATCTGTTTGGAGGCTATATTTTTAACATCATTTTCTAGAACATGCTTAGCAGATTTACAATCATTTTTTAACAAAAATTTCTGATTCAACAAGTCATCTTGGAATTTCTGTAGGCATAATACAACAGATAATATTTCTTTTTTTATTGTACTGTAATTGATTTGGGATTGGGTCCAAGTTCTAGATGTAAATCTAACAATTTTTTCTGAAGCATCCGAGGAGATTTTATGTAATAGAATGCCTCCATATCCAATTTTAGAGGCATCTATTTGAACAATTTTGAAAGAATTATTGGCAAGAATGTCAAGATAAGGAAGTGTCTTAACATGAGCCTTAATTCTTTTGAATAAATTAGTATGAACAATCGTCCATGGAGGAGGATTCTTTTTAAGCCTGCTAAAGAGAGGCTTACAGTCAATTCTCATTTTGTCGTAAAAGTCATATATGTAATTTCAAGATCCTAGAAGTCTTTGTAACTGTGTTTTATCTAGGATTTCATTGGGAAATTTGTCAGAGAATTGTATTACCCTATCAATTGGTTTGATTATAGAATGATGTATTTCA